>JAJLTW010000036.1:0-95749 GCA_030564125.1 Myxozyma lipomycoides
TATATAAATATGTGGTTCAGTTCCCCCGCCCCCCCCCCCCCCCCCCCCCCCCTTCTCTTTGATATAGTCCAGTCGTGTAGTTAGTTGCTTTGCTAAAACTAGCTAACTACAACCCTTTGTTTACATCATCACCCCTGGGACTGGGAGGGCTGCAACCAACCTCGTTAACCGTGCTACATATGAACCTTACGACCCATTCGCTGGGCCGCAGACAGGCGTTTGTTTGAGCCCCTCACCTCGTTTTTGGCGAGAGCCGGTTGGCGTCGGCTGTTGTTGTCTGCATGCGGCAACAACACAGTCACGATAATCGACCTGGGAGACCATATCTGCACTAGTTAACAAGTTGCCATCGCCAGCTAGTAATAAGATCAAGTCATACTTGTATAAGCTATCCAATAAAACCCATCTACATCAGTTCTTGCATCGGGTAGCGGCACTCAACACCTTGAGCGACACCACCGCCAAAGTCTCACAAACGTTTTAAACTTACTTTTTTATGTATTCGGCTCGCGGTTGTTGTCGCCCCGATTCGGCAGTGTTCTGGAATGTCCCCCTATCAGGCACCCCGGTGATCGCGAGAATAACCATTACGTGGTCTTTTTTAAACGTGTATTTAATAGTGCGGACGATCGTCACGTATACACTTATGTATATAGTTAATATGTTAGGTGTTTTCTGAGATGATTACCAGTTAGTGGTAAGCTGTAACGAAACGATCGATCGATCGTTCGTTCGTTCGTATTATTGTTATTGAATACAGTAACTAATATGCAAGCAAGTATCAAATACAAATCAACCAGACCTAATTTGCGTTCTCTCGTTCCGGTTAGATGTATGTTTCCGTCGGATTGGAAGTCATTGAGATCGAGAACTAGTGTATCCCTTTTTAGAGCCATTCTTTGGACTCCCTCAACGTCTCAAATTGGAATAGCGTAGAACTAAAAAAACCCTAAAACTCTAAAGTTAAGGCGTATGTCGTGTCAGAGGCAAAGCCCTCTAACGAGATTCCTATTGCTGGTATAATCTCCATTTATTGTTGGTGCTGGGCCGGAGCCCAAGCCTTCTAAGATATATTACATTGTTAAAGGCTCCATCTATCCTTTATATACTTATTCTTCTGGACGGGGCCCTAACCCGTCACAGCGTACTTACAACCCTTTTCCTTTTTTTTTTTTTTTTTTTTCAGAGCAAGGTCAAGGACCCAAGGTAACTCTGAAGCCTTAATGTCTCCAAAAATTCTCAGAAATTTATGATCCTACGAGATGCTGTACAGTAATAATAATTAAAAAACTTTTAAATCAAAATAGACAAATCAGTACAAAGTAAAAAAAAATAAACAACAAAAGCAAATTTAATACTAAATCGCTAAATGATTTATAGATCAGCTTTCAAAATGAAAAAGCTTCGTTGCGCTTCGTTGAGGCCTTGCCATCATCTTTCTTGTGACTCTTAAGTCAACCTTCTGTCTTTATCACAATATTAAGCTCCCTGATTTGCAAACGATCATGCAAAGTATATACTGGCTGTTCAATGAGAATGTTCATATGACTCTGTACCTTACCTGCGAATGGTTCAGATGATAAACCACATCATCATTTTGCTCGTCCCACTTCGATACCGCAGGTGGCAAGTACCAATGACAGTCAACTTCAGCAAGCGCAATTGCAGCGCCAGCATCCTGAATAGCTCTTATCCGATGAGAACACGGGAGCCCCATGACTCTTGTAAATAAACCAGAACAAGGTTTGCTGACCACGTCTGGCTTCGCTGCAAGTACAGCTTGCTCTGCGATGATATCTAGAGCAAAAGTATAAACTCTTTTTCTGAGATTACAGTATAAACAAAACCGGTGATGCTCCCGTCAGATGAGCATTCTTTGAGAAGTGAATAATAAAGTTCTTTATACTGGACAGTAGCGTGATATCATAGCACGCATCTAGCGAGGATGTGCTAACTTTCAGATAGCCTTTGAATGCCCCTCCACTCTCGAAGTTGCTGCGTTTCCGTAGTGCCGGAATCGAGAAGTATAAGCTTTTACAATCTTCTCTTTATGGCTGAGCCACGTCGTTGTCAGGTAATTGCAACACGATTCTGGAACCTGTGTCTGAAAAGTCGCCCAATACCGCTCAAACTCTTCCACCGAATGCGCAAATAGCACCTCCTGCCATTTTTCATAGCAATATCTCTTTACTCTTTGGAAGCGAAAGATATATTCTTTGAAATATGGCTCTCAACGTTCTAGTTGACATGCCATATACACAAAAGATTTATCTCACGAAGCCCCTTCATTAAAGCCTGATCCTTGTCAGTCAATATGACTGTTGGCCTTCGAATATTATTCTTGTCCAACAATTCCAACAATTTCCTGAGGGACCATTTGTAATCAATCTCTGTCTCGCCTGACAGGAAGACAAAAGCCAATGTTAAAGGTTCGGTTGCTTCCTGTACAACCCACAATATCTAACAAAGGCAAGTTGTACTTATTTATAAGTACAGTCCATGAGAATGACCTCAGGGCTCTCGCGCAACAAATCGAGATTCAGAACCCGAGTGACAAAGAGGCTAGTGATGTGACCATGCTCGTCAATTTCATAGCTACAAATCACAGAGTTATCTGCCATCGAATCGAACATTGCATCCAAAGTAGTGCGATTTGCAAGCAATTTTCTTCGACAGTCCCTGCGAGCATTATAAACATCGGTTATATTGAAATTCATTTCAGGAAATTCCAAGTCAACAGCGGTTACACTTATAGTCCTAATATGTGATAACGAGTATATGTCAGCGTTCAAGTGCACTTACATATATTTTAACTCCGTCTTTGCCCTTAAAAACCTTTCAATCATGCTCGGACGTAAGCTTTCGCACTTTAGTACGGCGCGAGACAAAAAGCCGTACGGGAGCATAATATGATTGTGCTCCAAGCATTTTGGCACAAGTGACCAAACTGTTTGGGTTTTTAGCTCCAGGACGCCTC
Source organism: Myxozyma lipomycoides (assembly GCA_030564125.1). NCBI lineage: Eukaryota > Fungi > Ascomycota > Lipomycetes > Lipomycetales > Lipomycetaceae > Myxozyma > Myxozyma lipomycoides. Next base: position 2,978 of record JAJLTW010000036.1, read on the forward strand.
CAGCCGGTATAACATCATGTGAGCTGATTGGAATAGTAATTGACTGTGCTAAATACACTGTCTTCTCTCGATAGCAAAACAAGGAATGGACAGCCATTACGCATAGAACGATAAGAGCGGACGTTGCGATCCTGGCCCTCCACGCGACCCCACGAACTTGCTGTTGCAAGTTTGTGTGTTGGGCGATAGGGTAACTCTGCAAAGTCTTTTTTTGTCGTATAAGAAGCACGCGGCCCATTTGAAAATTCTCTTCACTTTTACCTTTTTTTGGTCAAGTACTTCAGCTTGTGAGTACATTCCCCATACGGTTCATCTCATCTCGGTTACTGACAGATACAGTGGTAAATCATTTTCGATAAATTTATTTATTTATTTATATTTCTTATTATCGTGACCACTTGTAATCTACATTACCCTCTCTCTACCGCTCGCTACATCGTTACCCTACGGTCTTCAAGACAGTACTTGGCTCGCCATGCTCGGAGCATACGAACGTGCATCTTTGTTCCACACCTTTAAATTCATCGATAGCAATCGTAAATCTGTGCTCTAGAGCCATATTTGAATAGCTCCTTGTGCATCGCTTCACGCGAAGTGAATTCGGTAGCGAACAAGGGGTGGTCCGTCAAGACGTGATCGGTCTTCTCTGCTTCAGTTTGACAGGAACATCACTATTCAATAAAAATACAACAAGAGAAGCCATGAAAATCAACAAAATCGACGAACAATGTTCATAAGCAAATAAGCTTGATTAACAATTTCAAGACGCGTGGAAGAGGCAGTTGGTCTGAGACGCGTCTCGCAACTTGCTCGATAAGGTGTCGCGTTATTCGAGGGGTTTGTATGGTCGATTTCGCAGCTTGAAGCTAAGCGTGAGATGCATCACGTATATGTTTTGAAATGCTTAGTGTTTTTTTGCTCATTACTCTCTAAACTGTGCGTTCTGCGTCGGATTTGTATTTTTGACAGGTTTGCATTAAGTTTATTCGGTGTTGCTGCTATATCAGCTTAGGCAGCATATGGAGCTATTCAAGTATATTTTGATGTGCCTGCCCAAGGGTCACGTCTTGAAACCTGGAAAATGCGGACTAATACAAGCATAGCAGAATGCATGAGAGGGGATTGAGTATCCATTTTTTATTTTTTGGTTTTTTCTTTTGCAAATCGGTACGCTATCCTTTTTTTTCGGGAAGCTCGACATTAAGGATAGAGTCGCTATCGGCATTCTGATAGAGACTTTCTCAATTGCTAATCAGGCTACGAACTACAAAATTTTATTATAGTTTTGACGCTATATTTTATATAGCTATGCTATAATACGCACTTACTACAACTAATTTGAAGCAATTCCCGCCCTAGATGTATTGAGTTTCACTGTCTGGTCCCTCTATATCTTACACCTTTTGAGTATACCAATTTCTGAATTGATGCCTGTGGACATAGTGTAGATAAACAAACAAGAATAGTATCTGAATAATAATAACTGTAATGATTCGATAAGGTACAATAGAAGTAAAAGAAAAACACAGCAGTACGAAAAACAAAAAGAACTTCTCTCACGTATAAACCCTAACCACACTTAAATAAATTATACACCAATTGGTCTAACCTTAAACTTTACAGAAGAGGGTGAAGTTAGCCACGCTCCACTCTCCTCCCCTTTTCCATGCGTACATCTCGATTGAATCCCATTTAATTCATCGACATGTTTTAAACTTTGTGTACTTCCTACTTTAAAACCTTGAGAGAAATTTGGTATTTTTTTAATCACGAGAAGACCAGCGCGTGGAAGCAATTGATAACTCAGCTGTTGTAATATTTGTCTAAAATTTTAAACTAACGCTTTAAGCATTTGCAGTTATGTGAGGCTTTTACTTTCAATGGATAAAGTATAATTAAACAGAAGCATGGTAATATTTAGCCACCAAAGATTAAAAACAAAATTCATAATATACACGATAGTACGATTATATCATCTACTCGCTATTTTCCGAATCATAATCATGATCTAATATCCCTTCATCATCTTCATCACCATCAAACCTTCCTTCAAATTCATCTTCATCTTCAGCATCACTTATAGTCTGAGCAGGATCTTCTGTTTTGATTCTTGACTTGTCAATCCCCATATCTGCCATCAACCGATTCAAATCTTTTTGTTTTTTTCGTTCTTTTTCAAGTTCACGTGCTTGTCGTACACGTTCCATCTCAGATTTATAATCGGTATTATATTCTTCAACCTTACGATCAACCGCGTCAAGAAACTCATCCATTCCAGCACCTGTATAGGCACTCACACTAACCACATCAAGATGATTATAGAATTCCTCCAAAACTAAACTCATTGAATTCATAAGTGATGACATATACCCGCTTCCAACACCTTCTTCTTCATTCTCAGCGTCTCGCTCCCGTAATGCAGATTGAAATGCTTCGAAATCAGTCATCCACTCGGTCGCAAATTCAGCATTAGTAATATCGGTCTTGTTAAATACCACCACCAGTGGCAGTTTTGTTTTATAAAGTATCGAACATGCATAAAGCATATTTGACATAAACGTGGCCGGGGATGTGGTCCGGGGTGTGTCGACAATATATGCAACCACAACCGGTACCGCGCTAGCAAGTGAATCGAGCAAAATTGCTCCACTAGCAGACCATACAAAACATTCAATTTGTCCAGGTGTATCAACAAGCACATGACTAACCAAATCTGAGTTCGCTCTTTTCTCAACAATTCCTAGAACTTGATCAACCTTGGTCGCAAAAAGATTAAGTGACGTGATAATTGCACCATTTGGACCAAGATTATATTGTTTCATAACTTGTTTATAATTAACTGAATCTCGAATATCAATATTCGTACCAAAAGGGACGTCCAATACTGCTGGATCTAAATTTATAACGTATGGTGGTTGTGATTTGGCATGTAAATGTGCATTTAATCTCTGCATGAACGTGGTCTTGCCAGATCCTAAAATCTGAGAAAAATATGATACATCGGTTAAACCTAAAATACTTACCGGCCATGCCAATACATACTACCGCTGGAGCTGGACCCATTTCGTCTATGATGATGATAATTAAATGTTGGTTGATCATGATCTGATGCTATCGAATTACTGTGGTCATCTTTAACTTGTCCCAATTTTTTTTTGATCCGGGTAAACTTTCAACACATTTACATCTACTGTGTACAAATTTTTACACGTAATTTATAAATGGGTGTACTTCGATGTATATTAAAATAAGTGAATAAAGTTTACCTCTAGTTCTTACCAGCACCAGCACGGAAATAAATAACATCACCATCTTCAACAACATATTCTTTACCCTTTTGCATTAGTTTACCCTTTGCCTTGACAGTCGCATCATCAAAGTTACACTCTTTCAAATCTTCATATTTTGTAATTTGAGCAAGAATAAACGTATTCATAAGGTCAGTATGGATCACACCAGCAGCTTGTGGAGCCTTTGTACCCTTACGAATAGTCCATTCCCGAACTTCATCTGGACCACAAGTAAAGAATGAAATCAAACCGAGTGCTTGACGCATTGTCACAATAATCTTAGGTAATGCCGATGTCGCACCAACTTTTTTGCATTCTTCATCAATCTCAGCTTGAGTTTCGAACTCGGTAAGTCGCTCTTCAAACGAGACCGACAACGGGATAATAACATCACCTGGAGAGTTCGAGTCGATCCATTCCTTAATCGCAAGCAAGTTTTTATTTTTCTTGCGAATATAATCACGCTCCGACAAGTTAATCAGATAAATTGCTGGCTTAGCAGTCAACAACATCATTTGGTTAATAGTCTCCACCTCCTTAGCCGACCAATCGTAATTGGCAACACGTTTACCTTCTTCAAGATGCTTCACAATCTTCTCAACAATCAACATCTCTTCCTTCTTAGCCTTAACTTCCAAACTCTGACCACCACGCTTAGCAACTTTCTCAACACTCTCGTAGTACTTCTGCGCAAACTCGATATCTTTCAATCTGAGTTCATCAAGAATGATTTGCAAGTCACGAACAGGGTTAACATCACCTTCGACATGAATAATCTCAGCATCGTCGAAGCATCTCACGACTTGATAAATAGCATCAACCGCGCGAATATGCGATAAGAACGCATTTCCAAGACCAGCACCAGTCGATGCACCTTTTGTCAATCCAGCGATATCAAATACGGTGATATTAGCCGGAACTTCAGACTTTGGTTTATATTCCTCAACTAACTTGTCAAATCGAGGAGATGGAACAATCACTCGTGCTTCTTCAGGTTCAATCGTAGCAAATGGATAATTTGCTGGTGTTCCCAAATGAGACTTCGTAATAGCTTGGAAGAACGTAGATTTTCCAACATTTGCAAGTCCGACGATACCACTCTAGCCAAACATCAGCAACCTCTTTCTTTCACACAACATATATGTATAACGTTACTTCTCACCTTCAGGTTATTACCAGGTCTTCCTAATGGGATCTTCTCCTCTTTAACTGCTTTTTTTGGTGGCATTTTCTTTTTTTTTGATGCCGCGACGACTAAACTGGTACCAAACTTTCGTATAAACGGTGATGTAGTAAGGACGACGCGGAATGACCCCGAATATGAAATCGTTTTAAATAGATTGACCCTGTTTACGCACTTGTTGACAAATAAGTGCGTTAATAAAATATCAATTGGGATCAGATCGTATAATTCTGGTCAAAGTTGTTATTCAAATTTCACGAAAATATTTTGTCGCGATGGGCGATGGTTGGATTGAAAAGAACCCTACCCTACAGCCACTTTGGCCAAATCGTAATTGTTAAACATGGTACTTTATATTAAAAGCCTACTGAATGCATTTAATTACTTCTAGCAAGTCTTTTGGTTTCAATCTTCTTCAACCGTTTCATCTCATTCACAAATGATTCTCCCCAAAACGCACTAGTGTACTTGCTCACATACTTGAACAATTTGGCTTGATTCACTTCACGAACTTCATCTGACATTGTCATTGCGTCGTAGATCGCACCAGCAAGTTCCTCAGTGTTCCATGGGTTCACTATAACCGATCCATTAAGAGACTGCGCAGCGCCGGCAAACTCGGATAAAATCAAAACACCGTGTCGCTGTTGCTGGCATGCAATGTATTCGTATGACACGAGATTCATACCATCTCGAGTCGAGCTCACAAGACATGCGTCCGAAACAGAGTATAATGCAATAAGCTCGTCAAAGTTGACAGACTTGTGCATAAAGTGAATAGGCATAAACTCGACTGTACCGAATTTTCCATTGATTCGACCTACAAGCTCGTTCACGACTGCTCGTAAATTCTGATATTCTTCAACGTCTTGCCGAGATGGTACTGCAACCTGTACCAAAACAACCTTTCCAATCCACTCTGGATGCTCGGTTAAAAAAATCTCCAAGGCGTGAAGCTTTTGTGGCACGCCCTTGATGTAGTCCAATCTATCGACACCGACAATAAGTTTAACTCCAGCAAACTTTTGTTCAAGCTGCGCAATTCGCTTTTGTACCTTCTCAGTCTTAAGCCCATCCGTAAACTTGTCAACATCAATACCAATCGGAAATGCCCCGACAGAGACCGTTTTTGACTTAAACACGACACCGTTGGGTAAAATAGGTAAATTCAAAATACGGCTACAGCTCGACAAAAAATGTCGGGCATAGTCATAGGTATGGAATCCAACTAAGTCGCAATGCAAAACACCTTCCAAAACTTCTCTTCTGACCGGCAAGATCCTATAAATCTCAGACGACGGGAACGGAGTATGCAAGAACCAGCCAAATTGAACATTTGTTTTGGAACTACCAATTTCTTCGCGTAGCATGGCTGGAAGTAACATCAAATGGTAGTCATGAACCCAAACCAAGTCACCATCCGACACAACACTTGCAACAGCTTTAGCGAATAATCTATTGGCTTCTCTATATGCCTCCCAAGCTGTCTCGTCAAAGTTCATTTCACCCGGATGATAATGGAATAACGGCCACAGAATCGAATTCGAAAATCCATTATAGTGCAGATCGGCAAGTTCATCAGACAGAAAGACGGGAACGCACGAAAACTCGTCGCGTAGTCGCTGGACGACCATCGGTTTCTCGGCATCTGGAACCTCCAAGCCTGATCCGTTAGTATGTGTTCTACAGTCGTTCTCAGCAAAACTCACCAGGCCAGCCAAGCCAGGTGAACGTAGTTGACTTCTTCAATCCTTCTAAAGCAGACACTAGGCCGCCCGAAGACATTGTGAACTCATATTCGCCTGTATCTGACCGCTTGATGGTGATCGGCAATCGATTCGAGATCACCAGCAGATTGTCGGCCGTGCCAGCACTGACCGCACGTGCGCTCATCGTTAGTTCAAGGTAATTCGGTGTATTAATAATCCAACACTTTGAAATGTAAAATAGTAGCTACACCAACAACCAGATTGTCAATGTCGCTATGTGTAATGCCGCTGGACCGCCAAAGTGCTCGACAACCTCGAACAACGACGTCGCCAGCAAGCGATTGACGCTGCTCCCGCTTAGAGTGCGGAAGCCAGATTGAACGTAATAAGGTTTGCGTCTGGTTTACCCGGATTTACCCGGCTTTCATTTGAGGTACAAGCCGAGGCTCGAGCGACGCGTTGGACAAAAGTGCGCGAAGCCATTCAGTCCAAAAGCAGCAGCGGGCGATTGCATGTTGTTTATGTATATGTATGTGCAAGTTGTGTTGAAAAAATTCATTTATGTACGAAGGTATTCTTATACCAATACTTTTTGTATTAATTTGTTTAGTACTTACTCGTATGTGTGCGTATATTACGTATGATATGTGTTTTGGCTATTATGGTTGACTCTACGATGAATCCCTGAAGTTCAAGCGACGATGTAAAGAACCTGCACAAGAAGATCAATTCAATTCTATGTGTTTAATAAATAGCTATTAACTATAATATTATAACAACTTTTAGTCGCAATTTTTCAATGCTATAAGTTGGTTATAAGATGATATAAGTTGGTTTGACTATCAACATCCCTAACCCACTGCCGTTTTCTAGCGAATATTTAAATCTGGGGAATCGTGAAATTGTAAGCGTCGAGATTTAATACACCTGAGAGAGAGTGTGTGTCATAGGCGATGGTTACAAAAAAAGAAAAAGAAGATGGTGCTATGGTCAGAACCTTCTTTTACATGGACTTGAGAATAGCTTTTAGATGTAGTTTTTAGCATACTATCTAAAATGAGAATAGAATGTTGCGTTAATCAAACTCTCGTGCAAGAGGGCTGATTTTGATGGTGTCGAGGCGCAACGGCACGCCAGGAATCGCAGATTTGCTTGTGGACTACATAGCCATGGCCAATAACATTTTTTCTTGACGCAAGGTTTGAGCCGTCGTTGGTTGGAATGCTAGCTTTTGATTTTTTATCGGAAGTTATTGTGCAGCCATGTCAACAAACTGCTGATGGGCCTAACGCGACCAGAGCTATATAAGGCCCGCACACTTTCCTCTGTCCAGGCCTTTTTCATTCATTTTACTATATCATCTAAATTGTTTCTTACACTTCGATATTTTTTATCGATTTGGAGACTCAATTGGTTTCCCATAGAAAGTCAACGCATAGTTCCTGAATTACCACTTGACTATTGCTTGCTTTCACTAAAAACCTCAACTACGAAAACCGTGAGTTAGAGTGATTTTGTTTGTGTACATTACTAACATTTTTCAAAAGGAAATTATGTCATTTATGTCAGATCCATTGCGAGATGGTGTTGAGGACGGAAGACCAATTAAACGAACTAAGCGCATCGGACGTCAGGTATTGTCGCACACTAAAACAAAACGGAGAAATGAATCGTGGGTGCATCGATATTTTGTATATTTTGAAGTAAAAGACAGTCACGACCGTAAGTTGAATCGTGCCGAGTGTACGGTGTGTAAAGCCCCAAGAGAAGTTTACACAGCCAAGGGCGCACTCAGTACCGGTGTTTTAAGTACACATATCAAGAAGAAGCACCATCTGGTCCCACCTCAAGACAGTGCCAACAAGGACAGAGTGGAATTGGCCATTCTTCAATGGATGGTAATTCGGATTCACTCTTTCCGAGGGGTTGACAACATATGGTTTCACCGGGTGATAGCAGCATTTGGGGAGACAAACGTGTCGCATATACCTACCAGTAAGCGATTAAAGATACTCATGACGGTGAACCTCGAGCATTTTAAGAAACGGCTATCCAGCGAATTGGCGAGCGTCCAACACGTATCAATTGAGCTAGACGGGTGGTCTGACGCCAAAAGGCGATCTTTTCTGGGTGTGATTGCACACTGGGCGAGTGCTGACGGCACGACACGAAGGGTCAAAATCTCTTGAGCTTTGTTCACTTTCCGGACTCAAACACTGGAGAGGAGATGGCAAAGTTAGTATACGACACCCTTGTACAGTTTAATTTGGAGAGCAAGCTTTTTGCGGCAATCGGCGACAATGCTTCAAACAACTTGAGCTTTGCTAAGAGCCTTTTAAAGCTTTTTTAAGAGAACAAGGTGGCTACTAAGTTCCAGGGACCGGCAAGTTTCGTGAGATGCATTACCCACGTTTTAAATCTGGTTGCGCAAGATGTGTTGAACGATCTTGCCAAGGAGAGTTACCACGCGAGCAAAAAGCTAGCTATTGCTAATCCACGGAAGCGTAAGCTCACAGACGATGCACGTGCTGATGAGGATCCTTCGCCGTCGCCTATAGCAATAATCAGAGCATTTGCGATCAGGCTCAGTAGCGATCACAAGCTACAGACAGCTTGGCGCGAAAAGTGCTCACATTACAAAATGAAAGGGTGCCGCTATATCCGGAGAGACGTCGAAACTCGATGGAATTCAACTTTCGACCACCTTGACGACGCTGTGACATTTCAGCCTGTTGTGGATGACTGCATGAGGAAGCACCAGTTCTTCCCGTTGCTGTCAGAGAATTTGAAGTAGGTAATGTTACAAAATATGCACTTTCTTTCTTTGCTTCTAATTTAATGATTTTAGCTTAAATGTAATGAAAATATGGCTAAATCCACACTAGCTCCTGAATGAGCTTGTATACTAGTAAGAATTTTACAATTACAAAAAATTTGTGAAAAATATGAAATTATTTTAAGGATTGGAAGCAGGTCAGGGATGTTCACATGTGCCTTCGTTACTTGAAGCAGATGACTCTTACGGTTTCCGAGCGAAGTTTTTCTGCAGCGTATGTCCTGCCATGCTATCTGATGCTCAACCAGCATTTGAAAATGGCAGCAGCAAGGGAATATGTGTTCGCTGACATTGGTTCTGAGGTCGCGGATGCGGTTGCTAAGGGGTACAACAAATCCCTAGGAAATCCCTAGGGTATTTCAAGTCGACCAAGGAAGTCTTGGTGATAGCTATTGCTTGTGTGCTTGACCCGCGCATTAAATCGACGCAGCTAAGCCTGATTTACGGTTCTGATGCTGAACTCATGCAAGGAAAAATACAAAGGAGGTTGAAGGAAGAATTTGGAGATGCTGCTCATGTGCCCGGTATGCCAGTTGCGCCTAGGGAAGACTTGGAAACGCGTTCGATTCCTATCTCATCCTTGGCCAACTTCGTCGAATACAAAAAATATTTTGAGAGCTTTCCATCGCGTGATACAGCTGTCGATCGTCATGGCTTGGCGCCCACTGATGTCGAAATAGAGACTTATTTCACTTCGCCTCCGGTCAAAGACACTGACGGCGAACTTCAATCTTTGTTACGTTGGTGGTCAGATCGCAAGCATAAGTTCCCAGCGTTGTCAGCAGCGGCGAGAACGTACTTAACGATGCCTGGCTCCGAAGTCAACACGGAGCGCGTCTTCAGTAAGGCAATGGCTGTGTTTAGTCAAAGACGCCGCCAAGTGACAACCGAGACTCTTGCGCAGACTGTCTTACTCGTCGATTGGTTCGGTAACGATGATTTTGAAGACCTTGGTGATGTTGAGTTTGAGGAAATTGGATTTGAAGATGATTATGAAACGGAGGATGATGACGAAAAATGAAAGCGGTATATCTGCGTATTTCTATTTCCCTTTGTATTTTGAAGTTATAATTGCAATTGTGAGAAATAATAAGATGTTACATATTACCTACGCGTGAGCTTCTAATGTGCAAGTGGGACGGCCAAGACGCGTCCACAGTGTCCTTTACCCTGCTCAACGCGTAATGGACCACCAACGAAGCCTGGGCAGTGGGTACGACCAACATCACAAAAAACTTTAAAATCTCCCCAAATATTCCCTAGCCCTAATTATTTTACCCTTACCCATTAGTTTTTCAGTCCGGTTTCCGCACTCTACTCCCGCAGATCACCGCGCCGCACCGCTCTCTACTTGGGTAAGGGCTGGGTGAGGGACAGGGACAGGGCTTCAAGACGCGAGGCGGACCTAGATGAATCTAGAGTCTTGAAGCCATCGTCCTCGTCTTAAATCTTTAATGACGCTAAATGTAATTAGTTATATTAATAGTTTATTTGTCTTTGCAAAATCAATCGAAAATAGTTAACAGCCATCAACTCGTTCACCCAGTAGTTAGTAGTTCTTCTGGGATCTGAGATTGGCTTAAAGTATTTTTACTTCATTTCACGGGGGAGACTGCAAGATAATTTAAGGCTATTTGTGGTGATTTATATGCATTATTTGTATGATTTTGAGAGCGCTACTTTAGACGTGTGAATTTGCTTCAATAAGAGTATGCACTAAAGGCACTGCAGCGTGCAGGAAACTGGTAAACCCTTAAAACCACCTCAACTAAACAGTAATAACGATAACATAATACAGCCGCAAGAAACAGTAGCGGACGATATATGGTGCTGATATCTACATCGTCAGTAAGCATACTTTTGGTCTCCGGCGCTGGAATCGTAACGGTCACTGGCTAGAGCACTGCTTTATAGCAGAACATTTGTAAGTGTCCTATCGAAGCTCGTTAGCCCAGGCATACGGTAATACGATGCTCACCCTTATTTCTTTGCACATCGGTTAAATAGTCCTGTTCGTTGGGTTCACGATATCCACTTTTGTGGTCACAGGTTACTGCTACGTATCCTAAACGTAGTAACACATCTATCCTGTCGCATCGACGATCTTCCATAAACGCTGGCAGAGAATACAGTATACTCTTACCGCTTCCAGTTAGCATCCTCACGATCAACGGTCCAGTAGCATTAGCAGTTTCATCAGTAGCCTTCGTTTGTTGATCTGACTTCCATCCTCCAAGCTATCTTTTTGTAATAAGCAGTCGTATACTAATCAACCACTACCGTGCTTGCTTCAATCCGCCGTCTCTTGCTTGGTGGATTAGCCAAATTCCTCAATAATCTATTGCAATTCATCAAGCTTTGCACTCAACGCTTTGCAGTGCTACTATTAGCGAAGTCTTTCGAGTACGTAACCTCTTACATCTTGATTGCTGGTCAACCTATCTTCGAGTCCCTCTGATTTGCTCTGATTGTCTTCCAATTTCTATCATTAGCCTGGTTTCTCGGTAACCTTGTTTTTCTCACATTCAACAAGTATTTATGCCACATGATACTAATAGTTCCATACATATGCAACTTCTTAGCTTGAAAACTTCCAGGTAATGTTGTATACATCACATAGGGCGTTTGCGCAATCCTGCTGCTCTGCGTCGCTTGTAGATCCCAAATATTTTCGTAGCGCGTATCACTGTCCTCATCGCCGGACTAGACACCATCTTCGATAGTAAGCTCAATTTCTTTAACTTTCATACCCTCGATCGAGCGTGCAAGGTGGTTTGCAACGTGACAATATCCGCTTGAACTCAAGCCAGTACCAATCGTTCTGCCAAAAAAGTTTTCCAATGCTCTTCTGAATTTCTCAACTTTCCATGCTTTCTCATCACCTGGTGACTTCCACAAGTAAGATGGGAATGGATCAACTGACATGTTCAATTTATTCTTTAAATACAACTCAAACGGAATCAGCCATGTGATATATGCAGCAATCAGCTCGCTCAGATCGACCGGCAAAAATCGCACAACGAACTCACCAACTCGGTCTCTTGGATATATTGGCTTGTCCTTGTCGACTAGCAGTAAAATACAACCCTCATACACAAACAGGCTCTGCTTCAGTGCGCTTGGCGAATCAAAATACGCGAGCTCAGCAATCTCGAGTCCTCTACCTGGCTGACCACCCCAGATATATGTAGCAATCATCAAGTTCATTCTCAGCTCTTCAATATCTTTCAACAAACAATTCATTTTGATTGGATTCTCAGTGTTGTAAATCTTTACAAGCTTTGCTGATCCTGGATCGGGAATTAGTAGTGTAGGAACCTATGCCAAGTCATAAACCTGGTACATAGCCATCTCTTTCGAGAGAGAGGAAGAAAGATTAGTATCAGGTATACAGACAGGAAGACCACTTATCTCGGGGTAAAGGTCCGAGTGAAGCTCAATGGCTGCGTAATCTTCGAACGAGGACGCCTGGTACCGTGCGAGCCTAGGGAAAGTTGATTCAAAGCGGCTAAGACAACAGTGCTGCTACTATTGACTAGACTCCGTTCGATCGTCGTTTGACAGCACCCACATACACCACATTAGCCTAACAAGCTGTGGCATGTACTAGTCAACCTTTGTTCAACCTAACGACTCCGGGTCAATACCTAGCACTGAACAAAAATGTAGAATCGGTGATCCGTAGACATCCACGTAAACACCGTCTTTCAAGCAATGCAGACTCTAGTTCGTCATCATCATCAATCGCACTTGTAACCTTCTTTAATAGGTCCCGGCGCAAACCCCAAATTTGATTCCATGGCTCTCATCTCCCCACACGCAATACAACATAAATTGTCGCAACACCCTCACATATTTGTCAAGCGTCTTTTCTGTCTGTGGTGTCTTGAACAAATATTACCGGATCTGTTCTGTTGACGCTCGAGCAAAATGCGAAACCTGTCGCGACACGTTCTTGAATAGACTAGCCTCACCAGCAAGTGACGTTACCGCGTCGCAAAGCGTCCTCATTCTTGCATTCTCCATCAGTTCCTCATCGCTCATTTCTTCCGCTTGTTCCATTGGCAATGCCGCGGCCCTCACAAGCTCTCGCTTGTTTCTTCCCTGCAAGTGTTGTGGCCATGCAATAAACTGCAACCACGCGTCTGTCGATCACTGATGGCAGATCAGCAATACTACTCTGGGCAAGCATACGCTCGTATAACCTCTTGTCAAACTGATTCTCTTCAACTGGATACTGTGCTTCTGATATAACAATCCAAGAATTCTGCGGCAGCTTCAGCTGCGCAACCTGCAGCTTGAATTTATGATACTTTTTCACCTGTTATAGAGTGTATTTCTTTCAAGTGTTTGCACATAATTATCTTGAATAGTTCCTCAAATTGCAATCGTCAAAAACACATCCATCGTACACCTAAAAGCCTTCAATAGCTGGACCGTCATCATGTCTGACGTTGTCTGGATTTTCAAAGCTGCGTCCAAAGTCATCGTGCATCTGCAGCACTCTCTTTAACTCGACACCCTTCAACTTACGAGCTCGAGAGTGCTCCTTCAACCCCCTCGACTGGGTCTAATCCCGCCTGCAAAATATTCAACTCGTGGCAAACATCCATTTTGCATATACCCTTTACAGCAAGACGCGTCCACACCTTTGTATTTTTCCCATGAGCTCAACCATCCGGCACCAACTTCATAGATAGTTATGTACTTCCATATTGAGTAACGTGGATTCCTACATTCGGATCATCCCGCTTTCAGTGGTGACGCGTTTTCTATTCTCATTCTCATTCTCATTTCCACTCAATTTATAGTCATAAGCTACATACATAATTATACTTTTATTTAATTACAAAGGCTATTTTTCGTCAAAGCGGACCCCTTGAGATCCCGGCTCATGGTGCCCACACCCGTGGACCCCTCTTTTCCCCATATTCGCGATTTTATATGTGCTTTGCGCTCAACCAAAAATTACATCTCGTTTGAGTGTAGTTACGTACTGTGTATAGGGTATAGAACTCATATTAGAGGCCTTAAGTAGACAAAAATTATAAAGTGTATTTCATGTAGGTTACTGGTATTTGATAGGGACTACTTTGTGAGGCTAAAAGTCTCCAGTGACGCAACTCATGTGTTGATGTGCCTTGATGTCTTGATATACTAAAGTGACTGTATTTCAAATACTGCATCGCTTACATCTGCATTTATAAATCTTGCATTTCCTGTTTTCTTTTTTTTGTTTTTGTTTTTGCGTATACCGTCAGAGTACCCTATTGCCCTTATCTAGCTAGATCTGCTCGACGACCTTGTCAGCAGCCGACACATCGACGCCAGTATTATCAGGCTCGATAAATGTTGCTGTGACCACGCCATCTTCCACCACAACTGCAGCTCTCTTACTGCGCTTATTTCCAAAAAACTTGGATGCATCGAAATCGAGATCAAGCGCAGTAGAGAATGCAAGTGCAGGGTCAGCAAGGAACTTGATCTTGTCCGAGTTCGATAATGTCTTACCCCAAGCTGACATCACAAATGCATCGTTGCCGGATACCACGTAAATTCCTGATACGCCCTTCGATTCAAACTTTGGCAACGATGATACATAGCCTGGAACATGACTTGCTGAGCAGGCAGGTGAATAGGCACCTGGAACAAACACAATGATCGATTTGCCCTTATTTTGTTAATTTCAATTCAAGAAACAAATTTATGATTTCACCTACAGAAGAAGTAAGTTCAGCAAGTGAAACTTCATCGCCGGGTCCTTTTTCGTAAACTGGAACCGAAGGGATCTTATCTCCAACCTTGACAAACGAAGCTGTCGACACGTGGAATCTTCGGCACAAAGCAGGTGCAGTCAATTGACGCAATGACAAAGCAGTTCTTGAGCTATGTCTAATTGACAACATTGCGAATTTGAAATTTGAAATTTGGAAAGTGTGTAAGAGATGGTGGAAATAGAGAGTGTGGGAGTTGGAATAGAAACGATCGAATCGGGAACTCAAAGCCGACATTGGTGGGTTATTGCCAATCCACATCATCACTTCAAGCTCACTTACTATACAACAGTCACATCCCACTAATAAACTTCTAGTAGCTAAATTTAATTGGATATCCTATTATTACCAGAAACTAGCCACTAAATTATCAACAGTCAAGTAAAATGCTAGGGAGTAGGGCCAGGGCTACAGCGGCTCAATTCGGAGAGTTCACGGTGTCGTGCCTCCTATTATCCGTCCTACACCCGTCCTAAAGTTTTTTAGTCCTCTCCGGGTAACTAAAGGTTTTTCGGGCGAACTTGCATCTCGAATCAGACCGGTGAATGAACCGAAATGAGGTTGTTGAAGCGGGGGATCCCTGTCGTGATCCCTTTCGTCTTCTCTTTTGGTATTGTTGGTAATCGGCTTGGTTGTGATAATAGGGGTTTTTGAGTTATTATTGTGTAGTTTAATGAATTTTGAGGCGTAGCCATAGGAAGAGTTAATTAGGAGAGTTGATTGGTATAAAAAGAGTGACTACGCCAGTATATGATATGATAGTTATTAATAAAGTACACGATGTTGGAACTAGATGTGAATATAGTGACCTTGTTATTGAAGAAGTAGAGCTGTGTGATCTCTCTTGCTGTCAGTAACTCGAAGCTCTACCTGTGTTCTTAAACCAAGAGTGTGACGGGTCAGCCCGCTCAGAAGAATAAGTATATAAAGAATAGAGCGAGCCTTTAATAATATAATATATCTTAGAAGGCTTGGGCTTTGGCCCAGCACCAACAATAAATGGAGATTAAGCCTATGCAATAGGAATTCCGTTAGAGGGCTTCGCCTCTGACGCAACAAAGAGGCTCCCACGTGACACGTGGCTACGTGAAAAGTCGTGAGACTGCGATTTTATTAAGAGCGCAGAAGACAACGAAAAGCTTTCTGATGTTCGAGTCTCGAGATGGCTTTGGGCACGGAAGAGATACTGGCATTACCAACGAACCGAATACGCAGAGGCTACACAACTCAATAGCCAGAAAATAGGTTAATTCTTTGATTTAGTTTGGTATATCATTAGAAAAGTGATCAACATGCGACAGAACTTCATTGGAATGGTGGTCCGACAAGGCAAGATGGCAAAGACAATCACAGTCCGAGTTGAAACTCCATACCGACATCCCAAATACAAATACGTAAGTTCATATAATTTTCAAATTAAAAAAGGGCCTATTTCTAATAGCAGTTACTCCCACGGAGCAAAAATTATTTAGTCCATGATGAAGAGGAAGTTTGTCGAGAAGGCGATATTGTCAGAATTGAATCCACGAGACCATTGAGTGCACGTAAATTTTTTGCCGTGGCTGAGATCAAGAGTAATCGTGGTGCTGTTCAACAGGAATTGTTTAGAAAAGTTGCTGAGAAAGAGGAGTTACGACGACAGGCTATCATTCAACAACAAAACGAAGAACAAAAGCAGGAATAAACCAATGCAATTTGCAAATGTATATAGTAGTCTATGAATATCTTATTGAGATAATGCTCTGACGTAAATATACAGCGCCTCAACACAAAACCAGTAAAGTGTATAAAAAAGAATCCTCGCCTAATAAGAAAGAAAAAACCCATATATACAATCCATACATCTAACTATACCAAAACTCTCATGCAACCGATCATGCGCCGCTGCTACCGTATTTCTTCGCCCACTCTTCGAAAGCTTGTAAACCTTCAGACGAGACTGAAGGTCGAATCGTCTTCAAACTTGCCTCAAAATCTCGAAACGCAACAGGTCGGATTTGCTCATGTGGCGTGAACAACAACGCCTCTCCAAGGGAACGTAATGGGCCCATCGCGGCATCTTTGGCAAGTGCAGTGATATCAGATCCGGAAAAGCCTTTGATTAGTACAATTAAAATAGCATAGTTATACGTGGTACTTACCCTCAGTCAACTCCACTAGCTTATCAATGGCTTCATCAGATAAATCATGCACCTGGCTTTTCAACAACGTCACAATTTGCTTCCGACGAGTTTCAGCTTCAGGTAAGGGAATATACTGCCGTCTTACAAATCTTCGACGAGCAGCTTCATCAATTGCCCAAGGAAGATTGGTAGCAGCCAAGACTAATACCCTTTGGGCATCGTCATTACCATGGTCGCGACCCGCTGCTGCATGCGCAAGGTCAGACCATTTTACCAAAAACTCAGTCTTGATTCTTCGTGATGCTTCATGCTCGCCAGTGTCAGACCGAGACGAAAGTAGCGAATCAATTTCATCGACAAAGATGATCGCAGGTGAAAGAGCTCTTGCAAGCGCAAATAACGCTCGAACGAGCTTCTCGGATTCACCGAGATATTTCGATGTAAGCGACGACGCTGATATACTGAAAAACGTAGACTGTGATTCGGTCGCAACAGCTCTTGCTAACATTGTCTTTCCTGTACCGGGTGGGCCAAACAATAACATTCCCCTCGCTGGCTCACGTAATCCCCTAAACAGATCAGGTCGCAAAAATGGGTACACCACTGTCTCCTTCAAACTTGTCTTTGCCTGTTCAAGACCAGCAATATCATTCCAATGAACTTCATCGCCTTTCACCACAATCTCATTTAGAATCTGTCGTGCAGCACCTTCGTCCACTCCACTTATATGCTTAAGTGCCTCGTTTACACGATCATTCCACTTTTGGTGTTCTGGATCAGGCGTATCTGGGAGCAATGGTGGTGATCGCCCGCTCGCAGAACTCTGAGTTGACTGTATCGTGGGAACGAATAAGTTTGGCGCAGAGGTAGGATTTCCAGGTGCTGGTGCATTAGATGTCGCAGCCTTCGGTTTCGGATGTGCAATATTTCGAGTAGGTGATGTTCCACGTTTTACTTTTGCGTCAAATGCAGTTGTAGTTAACGCATAATGGCTAACAGTCTTGTTCTCTTTCGGTGTGCCATTTCCGCCGTTCGTAGTCGCGTTGTTAATACGTTTCGCAGGAGTAGATCGCGCACCAGATGTAGTTGGAGCTATTCACTTTTTAGTTTATTGCAAGTTTGTTCGCAATGGTTTTTTTTTATTTTTTTTTTTTTTTTATAAAGATAACAAATCACAAAAACAGCTTATTATTATTATCTTATATGTTTTGCATATTAAACTATACATAACTACTACTTCTTGTTTATAAACTTACTTGTGTACCTTTCAAATTACATTCCCACCTTTGCTCGTTTCCCAATAATCGGTCGACTCCAATCTCCAACAAGTTTATCCGCAGTTCGCTTGATTGCAAGCTGCGGTTTACCACTCTTTTGATAAAACAATACAATCTTACCGATCCCACTCTCACGTAAATGTACAGTCTTGATCGGTAATTCTTCAATTGCTCGAAATAATTCTCGTTGGATACTATAGGCTGGTAATGACGCATCTGGTAATGGTTCAAGCCATAACCGTACCGATTCAAGCAAGTTATTATCCAAGATTGAATCATATAAACTATGCTTATTAATCACCTCGACAACTTCAGGTAGCATCCGCAATTTATTAATAGCCGGTACACCATCTTTAATCGCTTCAGCATCTGAAATTGCTGCTTGACGCATCCGTTCTCGTAAATCAATTATTCGATCATCTTGCATCGCTTCAATATCATCCTCATCAACTTTTTTTCGCTTCTTGATCGGTTTTAACGCTGCATCAATCCTTGCTTCAAATTCACGTAATCGTTGAGTAGCAGGATCAAGTACTTCCAAATCTTTTTTTGGTTCACCATCTTTATCCTTCTTCTTCCTTCGTTCGGTTGTTGCACCATTATTCGTCGTCGTCCGTTCACGTTTCTTTAATTTTTGTTTCTTTTCCTTAGGCGTTGATGACAAAACACGCTTATGTCGTTGAATCTTATAAACTTCTTCCGTAATCGGTACTCCGATCTTATCTTCATCAATATCCTTAAATTGTTCTTCATCCAAATCTGAAAGTTCATCATCATCACTTATCGAACTACCATCATCATCATCATCATCTGAAAACATATTCCCAATCTCTTCAACTTTTCGTTCTTCATCTTGATGTAATTCTGACATTGTCTAAATTGATTAGTTATCAATTTACTTGATATTGAAAAGTATTGTATTTTCCAACTCCTCCCCATATTACAACCTCACCCCTTCCCCTTTTTTCAAATTTCAATTCCATCAATTCGCGGGAAAAAAAAAAAAAACCATTTCAACACCCCCCCCCTTCCTCCTCGGGTTTAGGGTATTATTTATTGACAGTTGAAAGGATCCTCAATTTCAATTTCAATTTCTCTTTCGTCTAAAAATTTCTGTCAACTTAACAAATCACACAATTTTTTAAACATGTTTTCTGAAAATCAACCATCACCAGAAGAAGTTAAACAACTTGATGATATTGCAAGTTATACATTTTTAGCTGCGGTTGGATCTGCAATCGTTTTATTTTTAAGTAAGTAAATCTTTTTGTCATGTTATGTTTTAAATAGAACTAACGGTTTTTTTTTTTGTTTTTTTTTTTTTAGCTCCATCTGTATTGAGTGTATTTGGAAAATAAAATTACAAACAAGTTATGGATAGTGTACATAGTTGGAAATTTTGTATATGAATGAATTCTTTTGTGATTGTAGAAACGTCGTAGGTTGTGTTGGCGTAATATATAAGCCGCTGTAAGACCACCAATTATTATTTTTTGTTTACATTCTCCAACCTACCCACGTCCCAGGTCTCCAGAACAACAATGTCAGGTCTTCGCAAATGGCACAAATCAGTACAAAAACGACCGGATCATATATCAGAAGAATTATATAACTTTCTTGAATCATCTGGTGAATTTGGAGGATTGGTAAGTCGTGGTGGTGACTTGAGATTACAATCCGACAAGTCACTTCAACGACAATATTTTATAGAATTACAACGACAATATATTGAACTTGGGTCTGAATCAGATATTGAATTGTTACGAAATGCATTTAGAAATTTATCAATCCAACAAGACGACAAAGTTGGTATCAAACTTGGTCAAATTCTATTTGGATTACGACGATTACGACAAGCAGTGATCTCATCCGATCCAAACCTAAGTCAATTCCAAGCTAATATATTATTATTTTCAGTCAGAGTTTCGGTTTTGGCTGGTGATTTTGAAACTTATGTACCGGTGATTAAACGATTACTTGACAATGTGGTAAAGTTTAACTTGTCATCAGCGCAGATTAACGAACTGGGTGGGATCTTGGTATTACATTTAGTCCATTTCAATCAGGCATTAGACGAAGCATTTGATATTATGGCAAGTTTTGATCGTGAAGTATTTGTTGATACCGGGTTACGTACTACAATTCGTGCATTTATTGATCGGGATTATATTACCTGGCGACGATGTTATGACGATGAATCTGATCCGGCAAGACGACGAATGATGTTATTTGGTGAACGAATTATGATTATTGAAGCATTAAAACGTATCGGTGCATCATATTTCGCAATGGATATTGATCAGATTCAATTATTAACCGGATGGAAATGGGATCGATTGGTGAATGAACTCGGATGTGGTTGGAGATTACAAGATAATCGAATAATCATTAGAGAACGAAAAAAAAAAAAAAAAATGAATTAAGTTTATAAGTTGAAATGTATTATTAACCCTTTTAAATAATTATTTCTTACCAGACCTAAATCCATTAACACATTCACACATCTTTTTAACCGAATGGGGGGTTTTTTTTTTTTTTACTTACTTTTTAATACCACCACCAATAAGAGGTCCACCTTTTGCAGCTTTTGCAGCCATTTCTTTTCTAGCTGCAGCTTCAGCTTTTTTTTTTTCCATAAATGCACGATCTTCATCATCAAGATCTTTGGTTTGCTTTTTTGGTGCCTTTAAAGCTAAAACAATTAACCAATGGGGGAAAAAAAAATAATAATAATAATAGAAGACAGTTAAAAAAAAAAAAAAACGTACGCTTTGCTTTACCACCTTGTCTTCCTGACATTTTGTTTAAAAAACAAATGATTTGATGAATAATCCAAAACTTTGTAAATATACAACAAAATTATAAATAATTTCGTCGACCAGGTTTAAAGAAATTCTCTTGGCTAAAAAGTCCCAATCCCAGCTGGGAGGGGGGAGGTTAAAAAAATTGATCTTGATAAAATTTTTTTTTACATTAAACTATCGACTGTTTTTTTTTAGGTAAATCTGGATATGAAACAATTTAAACCACCAAAAGGAATTTTATTTACCAGTAATGAGAAGAAAAATAAAGTATTACCAGATAACAGATTGTCAGTGGATTATAAAGTTGACGATTCAGGTACCAAACGACGACGATCATCAGATGAAGAAAATGAAGCAAGGTTACTTAAACGACTTGAAATTTTAAAGAAATTTAAAAATCAAGTATCTGAGTCGGAACCGGAACCAGAAGTGATTGATAATGTGGTTAAGGAAATTGTGCAACCGTCACCGACGAATAATGAAGAAGAAGATGAAGATGATGATATGTTTGCAGATTCACCGATTGATAAAACTTCAATTAATTCGATAACGATTCCATCACGAATCGATGGATTTGATGATTCTGAAGCTTATTATCGTGCAACTGTTGGTGAAAAACTTACCGATCGATATAAAGTTGTTGCGATCTTGGGTCGAGGTACGTTTGCATCAGTAATTCGAGCTCAAGATATTATGACCAACCAAATTGTTGCAATCAAGATTATTCGAAATAATGAATTTATGCGAACCAGTGCACGAAAGGAAATCGAGATCTTAAATCATCTTCAACATGGTAGTAAATACGTGATTCATTTATCCGACGTATTCGATTGTCATGGTCATCTTTGTCTCGGATTCGAAAATATGAGTTCAGATCTTCGTGCAGTACTCAAACGATTCGGACGAGATGGAATCAATAAATCTGCGATTCAAACTTATGCTCGACAATTATTTACTGGTTTAGAATTCTTAAAATGTTCGGGAATATTACATTTGGATTTAAAACCAGATAATATTTTAATTAATCAATCTCATTCAATTTTAAAAATTGCTGATTTTGGTTCGGCTGAATTTTGTTCTCAAGCTGAACTTACAAATGTTCCATTATTAGTTTCAAGATTTTATCGTCCACCAGAATTAATGTTAGGGATTCAATCTTCATCACCTTATTCGATCGATATCTGGTCGATCGGATGTACTTTATTTGAACTTTATACCGGTACAATCTTATTTCAAGCTCAGGATAATAATCGAATGTTAACCAAAATTATGCAATGTCGTGGTCGAATCCCTCATAAATTACTTCGTCGTGCAAACCCAAACTTATTGTCGGAACATTTTGATCAATCAAATAAATTTGCATTTAAATCGATTCAAATTGATAATATGACTAACAATCAATTTATCAAATTGATTCAATTTGAAGATAAATCAATCTTTGGCAATGATTTGAAATCAAAAATCGGTCATCATGATTATGAATTTGCAGATTTATTAGATAAATGTTTAACATTGAATCCAGATAAACGAATTTCTCCATCTGATGCACTGGCGCATCCATTTGTTAACAAATAATATCGGTTAGTTTTATTGTAACAAAAAAAAAAACAATATAAAAAAATTTTTTTTTTTTAATCAACAAGTTGTATAACAAGAAAAATATGCCACAAAGAATCTAAAAACACAATCGTGAAAACGCCAACCAAATCTGTATCATTTCCCCTCTCCAACTTAAAATCCGTTTCGTTGACCATGACAAAACTTATAAGCTCCGATTATACCACGTAAATGACAGATCGCAGCCGCCAACACACATACATGGAAAATTTGATGCGACGAACCGATTAAATCAAATCGACCCGGATTGAATCGTTCTGGAATCCGAACTGCATAAATTGTTGCACCACCAATGTATAATACTCCCTCAGCAATCAAATATCCAAGGTCAACTCGATTCCAAAGTTCATCGAACCCGAGTTTCACTCCACCGAAGGTAATCGGAATAATTCCTGACAATCCAAACACAATAAACATTATTGCTCGGAATGGTCGCCAGGTCGGGTGAGCAAATTCTTTCTTCATCGTAAGCACTGTGCACACTGCACCGAGTACACCGACGATTGCGAAAAATAGTGGCATGAAATGCGGGATCGAATGTAGGCCATAGTAGATTGCAGGTACAAATGACCCGACAATCAAAAATATAATTCCCAGGTAGTCTAATTGATTACCGAATTTTGCGACCGATTCGGAATGACAGTTTAAACAGTGATAGGTCGACGACATGCCAAGACAAAGCACCGCACCAATAAAAAACACAACAAACACTGCGAAATCTGAACCTGAAGTTGTAGAATACCTTGGCAAAAAAATGTTCAGCGTGATTCCAAGGATAATCAAAAAAAACAATGATCCGATCAAGTGTGAGTAGATATTGACCGACTCATTATGCATATATGTCAACGACTTTGCACACTGAACAAACGAAAATGTCTCGCGTCGGTAACCTGAAGTAATATAATGATTATCTTTACGCCAATCTGGTAAAGTCTCCCAAGTAAGTGTCAGCATTTCTTTTGCTTGGTCTATGATTGACCGATGATCATCATCATCATCATCTACTACTTCCTCGACCCGGTCAAACATCGGTTTTTTGAAATCAGTAATCTCATTTTGATCACCGGTAGCCCATAAAAGTCCACAATCATCTTCACCACCAAGTCTGATCCCACTTGATGAAGCTTGTTTCCGATGATGACTCGTGCCATCGCCATCACCGTGACTCCCGATCGACGACGACGATGCACCAGATCGTGCCGAGATTGTGCACGCTGTCGAAAGTGCTGAATTTGCTGAAATCATAGACAATAAAAGCCCTCTAAAAAAAGAAGAAAAAAAAAAAAAAAAAAAGAAAGAATATCGAATCGAGATCAATCGGGCGAAAACTCCATATATGACTCCCCCCAACTAACTCGACCAAACGACTGTGCAACCACCGTAACTACACCAATCAAACGAGCGAATGCAGGTTACAGCGACCAAAAAACAAAGAAAGCCCAACCAGACGCACCAAGAGGATCACGAACAGTTTAAGTAGTTATCCGTTCGCTCGGCCGAGCGATCCGGTGGGAACCAGCCAGCGCATACATAATCTTCGACTCGCCCCAACAGCGCATGTGCAAATCCCGTCCAGTCCCCCGTGGGTGGGGGGGGGGGGGTGAGCACGTGACCGCTGCGACGAATACAGATGCAAATACTATGGTTGAAGATGTTATTCTAATTGCTACACAGTAACTAAATTACAATCGGGACACATGGTGGTCATACAGGTCCTTGGCCTCGGTCCACACCCGGGCACTGTCACGGTTAGGCAGGTCCAGCAGCGACGGCAGCAGCGCAGCCGAGAACGTCTCTGACGCTTCTCTGGGTAGCAGCGACGGCAAATGGTCGATCGAGCAGACCGCAAGCTTGGGCTCGGACGAGACCTCGACCGGGACCGTGGGCTTGTCAAACGTGGTCGCGACGGTGTAGACCGGGATCGGGTTGAACGGGTTGGTGGTGTCTGCCGAGACGTCGATGATGGTCGACAGCTTGCGACCGGGCTTGTTGAGTAGCTCGGGAGTGATAAACGGAGGAATCTTGGACGACAGGTAGATGCAGTTGACGAAGATGTCGACCTGAGTGATCTCTTCAAACGGGCCTCCCTTTGCGGTCTCGGCCATGTCCCACTTGATCAGGTTGTCTTCTGGGATCCCACACTTGCGGAACAATGCCAATGCACCTGAACCGCATCTTCCAAGCGCACCAATCACCAGAGCAGTGGGCAATGGCTTGCCGGTCTTTTCAATTGCCTCGGCGATCACCTGCTTGACGTACGCGATCAGCTCGTTCTCGTTGTCGTACCAGTCCAGAGCAGGCAACAGCGGAGCGTCTGGCTCTGGGTGAAGTTCCTGCCATGCCCAGTTGAGTAAACCAACTGCAGCACCAGCGAAACCAGCGTAGAATCCAAACGCAGCAACACGACGACCGGTGCCGTCGGTCAAAAACTCGATATCGTAAAGGGTGCCGTTGCCGTTGTGGTAGCGTGACAACACGTCCTTCCAACCAGCTTGGTCCTTGTAGCAGTGAGCAAACTGAATATGCTCATGAATCAACGGGAAATTGTCCTCTGGAAGCTCCTTGAGACCGATAATCAGTTGGTCCTTGGGGGCATCGGGCCAGCTAAACTCCTCAGCCATTGTGAACCCTAAGCTACCAAATTAGCACACCTTATGTTAATAACCGTCCTTAACATAACTCACTCGGAAAACTCAGAGTCCTTGAAAACTCGCTGAGTCGACTTCTCGATAATGAGGTTGAATCCAGCATCAGCCAGCTGCTTAGCGGTGGTCGGGGTCAACGCAGACCGATGCTCCATCGGCTTAGACTCTGCTCGTAGATGTAGTGTAACCGTCATGTTGAATATATGTGATGAGCAAAGCAGATATTGTCTAACCAGACAATCGGGTGCAGTCTTTGCCTTTTATGTTGTTCTTCGCAGAGTCATCTATAATCGTTGCTATCGTGCGATGCAAATTTTTGTTAATCCGTGCGGCGGTCGGGGTTGGTTCTGACTGACGTAGCATCCAAACGCCAACTATTTCAATTCTATTCTTGAGACTTGTCTTGTTTATTTTATTTTTTTCTTTAAAAGAAAAAAAAAAAAAAAACCAAGCATTTCTTTTGGTTTACTGTAATCAATTGAGGTATTTTAAATGCAAGGTTAATTGTTGGTGTGGTGGTTGATGGTGGAGTCGTATGCCGACAGTCGCATCAGCGAAACGCCCGCTATGGTAACTCAAACTGCACTACAAGTAGATGATCAGTTTCTTAAATAACTGGACACTTTAAAGATGCCAATTGCCATACAAAATCTCCGCTACAAAGTCGGCACATATTTATGATTGAGTGAGCTTTTTCCATCTGCGCGAGACCTGACGAGCTGTAGCAAACGATGCACCGTCGATATTTTCCTCTTTCATTGCCTTATAAAGTCTTGTTGATGAAATTGCCACATTGGCATGATCCAAGAGATGTTGTTTGACTGCTTCGCTAAGTCTTTTCGACGGATAAAATGGGTGAGGCGTATGTGGGACCCCGATATTTAGTCGTCGCTCTATATGGCCGTAGCTGAGGGATAAATTGCTGCCACAATTTTACCTAAGAAACTGACAACCGGTAATAATGAAACCCGTACGATCAAGCAGCTTGCTCAATTTATCTGCCTCAGTTACTATGGCATGTGTTGCGTCCTGACAGCACTTATACACGAAACGGGCAGCTGACAGGTTTTGAGAACCCCCATACGAGAAATTGAAATCCAATAGATTCAGCAATTCCCTTAGCAATTTCTTTATTTGCTCGCATCAGCTCTTCTCTGTTGACCTTATCTTTAAATGAATTGGGATTAGGCAACTGTAATTCAGTAGGCAAATCGTCGAATTCGAAGGACGCCTTGACATCCAATTTCAAGTTCCATCTCACAGTGTTTGATTCCTGGACGAAATAATATTGAATTGAATTCAGCAGGTGCCATTCCTCTTACCATATCATATCTCTGTCGACAATATTCCTCCAGTCTGAGCATAAATTCTCTCGCTGATCAGCCGCGGGTACGTGCTTGGCCTTATGTAGTGAGCAGGTCTTCTTTCGCTTCCCTACCACTAGTATTCCTCTCGTGTGCAATGCTATAATGTTCATGTACAACTCAAATGCATTTCGAACTCGTCCATAGGCTTCGTTCGCTTGCACTTCGAACACTGCTGCATCTCACGATTTGGTTTAGTCGGAGATAGAACAGAAGACATTTTGGAAATAGAGGAAAAAGCACAATATAACATAAAAAAAACCCACACTGTAAAAACATGGGCTGCAAGGAAAAAAGGTAAGGCAGCGCACGCATGGCACGCGTGCGACGAAAACGGAAGCAAACAAACAAGCAGCTTTCTGTTGCAGAAGCACATCAGGGGTCACACATGTTCAGGGCCGGGGTGTGCCTAAATGAGGGTCATTTCTCCGAAATCCCGAGTTGCTTCCGTCGGGGAAAACAGCGGCGAATTTGGAAATTTACACAGATCTGACAGGGCCTGGAGTATTAGTTGTATATATATATATATATGTATATATATATATATATACATATAAACATGACTCCCTGACATGGTTTACAGAAGAGGGTGGGAGTCAGTTTGATATAGCACAAGAAGATGGTATTACCGGCATCGAAGTCGCTGGCAGAGATCATGCCGGGGCTAGTGATTGGAGGCGGAGTATTCAACACCCAGATGAATGAGGATCCGTTTAAGTTGCCGATTCCGATGATCATCGCTAGAGCGTTTGAGCTCGGTGTGAATGCGATCGACACGTCGCCATACTACGGCGAGTCGGAAAATCTGATTGGACATGCGCTCAGGCAGCCGCTGATTGCAGACAAGTACCGGAGAAACGAGTACATTCTTATGACTAAGGTCGGGAGAATTTCGTTGGACCAGTTTGATTACTCGCCCGGTTGGGTCAGACAGAGTGTTGAAAGGTCGATGAACCGATTCGGGACCGACTATCTTGACGTGGTTTATTGTCACGACGTCGAGTTTGTCACTGTCGACGACGTGATCGGGGCCATGCATACGCTGTTTGAGTTGAAGGACCAGGGACTGATTAGATTTGTCGGAATGTCAGGCTATCCACCCGACGTGATTGTCAAGGTCGTGAGTGCGGTCAAGCAAACACTGGGCCGGACCGTAGACCTGGTGCAGAACTATGCCCACTTCAATCTCCAGAACACCACTCTGGAGAAATACCTACACATTCTCACCGTCGATCTCGGCGTCGGCATGATTGTGAACTCGTCTCCGTTGTGCATGGGATTACTCACCGGCAAACGAGTGGCTCCGTTCCATCCTGCACCGACCGAACTTGTAGACGCATGCGTTGCTGCCGCGGACGCGATCGCCGACCAAATTTCAATGCCTGAGCTTGCGTCCAGGTATGCTATCGGGAAATGGGGCGCATTGGCACACAAGAATGGTGGCGGGGTGGTGGTTGTGGGAGTGTCATATGTCGACGAACTCGAGCAATCGGTGAATGCATATGCCGAGCTCAGAGGTTCGGGTGGTTGTATATCTGACGATAGCTCGTCGTCATCGTCATCGTCAGATAACTGTGCTGTAGTAGGAAACAGACACAAGGTCGACGTGGCTGCGTTGGCAAGGTACGAGCATTTGTTCGACAAGGTGCGTAACGTTCTAGGTGAGTGGGTTGACTATTCGTGGCAGTCTGGCAGAAGTTTGTAGATGTGTGTGGGGTGTGGAGGGGGGACGAGTTTATACGGATTCAATAAACCGATGTTTTTGATTTGTATAGTCGTAGGCATAGCCACGCACATTACTACTGTAGACGACAGACAACCAACCATCACGTGAGCAAGCGAGTGTTGGCTATAATATAGCTTGACCGAAAGGCAGGTGTAAGATAGATGGGGTAGATATATTAGATCACAGTGTGAATACGTAAGATATCATCCACGGAGGTCATAGAGAGAAGCCCCCGCCGTCGTCGTCTCTACCGCCAACAATATCAAGCGCAATATTGAATGAATGGCTGGCTGGCGCACTTCACCGTATTTCTCGACCCAATGTGTATTTACTACCGACGGAGCGACACCACCGTCTGCTGCCACGGTTCCCCCGGCAACCGGATCTCGCTGTCTCGCAATGCACATCCCCCGCATTGTATGTGGTTCAATTTTTGCGGGGTGATCGCCTTGAGTCAATATGTGGCCCCCGGCGTTTTTTTTATGGGATTGACCATGCTGCCACCAAGTGCGTCGGGATAAATCTCTCTCTTTTTTTTTTTTTTTTTTTTTTTTATCCTTCGGTTGTTCGCATGTCCAGTATATATCCTCCAGACATGGACCTTGATTGCTGTTCGAAGCCATGAGTCTGCCATACAACCACAGCCCATCATGAGAAGATCGCCGTTCCGTACCAAAGACTCCGCCGTGACCCAAGGCGCAAACCTGTCATTGCGCCAGTCTATTGTGCCGCTGTGTCTTGTCACGATCCTTTTTTTCCTCTGGGGATTTGCCTATGGTTTGCTCGATGTGCTCAATAAGCATTTTCAGGTGCGTAATAATAACTATAGTAACCACGTGTCTTTTTTTGCTAACAAAAAAAAAAACAAGGTTTCGCTTAATATTACACGCGCCAGGTCGTCAGGTCTGCAGGCAGCCTACTTTGGTGCATACCCGGTTGCATCGCTCACGTTTGCCGGATACACACTTCGTCGGGTCGGATACAAGGCCACGTTCATGCTCGGCCTGACGTTGTATGGTATCGGAGCACTTTTGTTCTTGCCAGCTGCTGAGAACCGGTCGTTTGGAGGATTTTGTGGAGCTACGTTTGTTATCGGATCCGGATTGGGATCGCTCGAGTCTGCTGCGAATCCATACCTGGCGGTATGTGGACCTCCAAGATATTCTGAGCTCAGATTGAATATCGCTCAGGCGTTCCAGGCAATCGGCACTGTTGTCGGGCCTGTGCTGGCATCATATGTGTTCTTTAAAAACACGACCGAGGACTCGCTGAATTCAGTCAAATGGGTATACGTTGGGATCGCATGCTTTGTGTTTGTCCTAGCAGGTGTATTTTTTATTTCGCCAATTCCAGAAATTACCGACGCGGATATGCAGTTGCAGAAAGCAGCTGTCGACATCACCGACTCGGACCAAACTGAAGAAATCGTAACCCCAATCTACAAAGAGAAAAATCTTTTATGGGCAACGGCGGCCCAGTTCAGCTACGTCGGTGCCCAAGTCGCGCTCGCGACCTGGTTTATCAACTACGTGACCGAAGTTCGTGCTGGCACATCATCGGCTGACGCTTCCAATTTCTTGGCTGGTGCTCAGGGATGCTTTGCAGTTGGTCGGTTTGCCGGTTCTGGAATCATGCGGATAGTCAAACCACGAAAGACTTTACTTGGATACTTGACTGGCGTAATCATCTGCTGTGCGCTCGCGACCGGATTACGGGGCAATCCAGGCCTGGCATTCCTTACAGTCACACTCTTTTTTGAATCAGTTTGTTTTCCTACGATTTTTGCACTCGGAATCAGAGGACTAGGTAACCGGACCAAGCTCGGATCATCGTTTATCGTGTCGTCAATCATTGGCGGCGCAGTCGTGCCTCCCATCACCGGCGCTGCTGCAGATGCGTTCAACAACACCGGCCACGCGTTGTTTGTGCCACTGATTTTCTTTACAATTGCACTTACCTATGCGATTGCAGTCAACTTTGACCGAGGCCTGAAGGTGACGATAGATAAGTTCCAGGAATCAAGTGTCGGTGTGAACGATTCCGGTGATCGTATCACCGACGCCAAAACCGAGGAAGAGATGGTTGAGGTGGTTGAGAAGTAGGGGACCCGGAGTTGTTTGTTTATTAAGCGTTTTTTGTAACTAATTTTATCATTGCTAAAAAAAAAAAAACAATTGTTTTTCATTTAATTGCAATGTACGTAACATAACATCTCTCTCTAAACTCTTTATCAATCTGTTAGGTCTCCCGGGTTTTCCCCCATCCGCTCCCCCCGCACGAGAAGTCAACGCGGGGAACGTTGGCCCCGGCTGAGAAAGTGCATTTCGATCATTCA
This sequence comes from Myxozyma lipomycoides, assembly GCA_030564125.1. Classification (NCBI taxonomy): domain Eukaryota; kingdom Fungi; phylum Ascomycota; class Lipomycetes; order Lipomycetales; family Lipomycetaceae; genus Myxozyma; species Myxozyma lipomycoides. Next base: position 33,661 of record JAJLTW010000036.1, read on the forward strand.
AGATGTAGGTGATTTGATATTAGAGCACATCTACAGTATGAACCTGGCTGCAATGTTTGCTTCTCGACCCACCGACGCAACGCTACACCCCCTTTCACCCGCCGGCATGGCTGATCTGGGGAGCTATGACGACGACGACGGCGGCATTGCAGACCATGCGGCCGGTGATAATGGTCTAACTACTAATCGACAACAGGCTGTTAAGGACCGAAAACGAACAAAACGGGCGTGTGATCAGTGCAGCAGGTCCAGGACCAGATGCGACGGAGGTACCCCTTGTAAACATTGTGCCGAATACCACCATGTGTGCGAATATGTCCGGGAGATCAAACGACGTGGACGGTCCAGTGGGTCGACTAACAGGGAAAAAAAACCAAGGATTATAATTGACAAAGCGAGTCAATCAACGACAATACCAGATTTCAACCTCACACAGATCATGTCGCCAAAGATCGAGTGGCCGGTTGAGCATATATATAACGACACAACCACACAAGTTGGAGATACGGTTATTGCGTGGCTAAATGAAAAGCCTACAGATTCGCTTCAGTTGTTTGACCATGGTTCAGCAGACGACTTGTCGCCGCAAACGGTGATTCCGACAAAGAGCAAATATCCGGTACTTGATGGGATCATGCCGATGATTTCAAGTTTTCTGTCGCTTGAAAATGCCTGTCAGCTACTAGAGAATTACTTTATTGAACCCTCGAGTTCGTTGTGCGATTGTGCTTCGCCGTTTGTACTCACATATATCTTTCGGCGTGCTTCGTTCTTGAATCCGGATATCCCTCGCCAGTCATCACCAGCACTGTTGGCAGCGATATTATGGTGCACTGCCCAAACAGCCGACCTGGAAATTATAAACTCCGGCCAGACAAGGAAAGAAATTTGTGACCAGCTTTTTGACGTTTGTCGGAGACATTTGGGTTCATTGTCGCCTGACTCGCGGATAACGATTACCAGCGCAGATGATAGCACCAGCAAAGATGGTCAACCGATGAATGTCACGCCGACACTAGACGATGTAATTACGCTCGGAATTATTGCGATAGTGGTATCAAGTGGTGAACCCAAGATTAACTGTTTGAAATGGTTCAATCGTGCGATTCTATATGCTCGGTCGCTTGAACTCAACAAAGAGCTACCACTGTCGACAACATTGTCCACAGAACATAGCGAAGAACGCCGGCGGACATGGTGGTGGTTATTTGCAATCGACCGGCATCTTTCGCTGTCGTTTAATATGCGACCTGTAATTTGTGATGCCGAGTGTCATGTATTGCAGCCACTAGATGAGAAATCTTGGCAAGAACTTGAGCCAGAGTTATCAGCAATACTCTGTTCGCGATCACTCGGACCATGTTTACAAATCACCGGCGATGGGTTCTTTGAATGGTTTTTACCATGTATGTCTATTCTTGGCGATATCTTGCATATTCATCACCAAGCTTATCATCCTCGACTGGGGAAACTTGACGATTCAACCGCGGTTGCTGCGACAGAACAATTATTGGATAGTCTCAAGCTATCACTCGAAGCATTCAGTCAAGGAGAAATTGGTAACTGCAGTCTTGGTCGTCGCAAGCTAGTATCACCGTACATGGTCTATGTCATGAATGTGATGTATGTATTACTTTATGGACCGTGGGATCCGATTGTAATGAACGATACTGCAAACTCGTGGTTCGGCTCAGAACGGTATACAAAGTGCATGGTCAATGCGACGATCTGCGCCAACAATGTTTCACAAATTTTAGATGCTGATCCAGAAATGCGGTTGATGCCATATTTATTCGGGATATATCTACTTCATGGAAGTTTCCCATTTATGTGCAGAGATAATGCCGACAAGGTAACCGAAGATGGGAATAATCGGCGATTCTCTGAAACTCTTATTCGTGCACATGAAGTTTGTTTGGTTACATTGGATACTGAATTTCAGGTAATGTCAAATGTCTAGGATTGCGTTTTGTGCCTGCTAATGTGGTAGAGGAATGTGAGATTGATGTTGCGGTCGGCGTTGCTCCATGAAAGACCATCTGTACTTCAGACAAAGTTTCAGCAATTGTTGCGATTGTATAGGTGGACTGGAGATGGTAGGGGATTGCTTATTATATAAAAACCAACCGACATAACTAAATATTTCATTTATAAACCTAGCTTCGTTCGTAGCTAAAACAAGCCAGTCGCTATCTTGGGCAATAGGGTTTTGATTTCGCAACGCGTTCAGTATTACTGTATGTATGTATCGTGAAAGTTACACTGTGGCCGCGGACGGCGACGACAACGTCGCAATTGAAACTTTCGATCAAACCAAATTTCAGAATCAAGCCCCCCACCTGGTGAAGAATAGTTTTTTTGTGTTGTTTTTTTGGCGGTTTATTGAAAAAGATATTATAAGATGCAGGCGTCGATAGAGAAGAAGATTCGACAGGTGTTTCAGGTGCCACGTAAAGGTGAGTGAGTTTTGACGATATCATCAAATAAATCCAATCTACCGTCGGGGATTATAACTAAATTTTTAGGCGAGACTTATGAGCTCAGAAGTGGACTTGTATCACAATATGCATACGAACGGTATGTTGTGGTGGATAAATGTTATGGCCCCATAGGGTGATGTTAATTAAATCAGAAAAGATGCGATCCAGAGAACAATTGCAGCCATGACTCTGGGTAAAGATGTATCGCCATTATTTCCAGATGTGCTTAAGAACATTGCTACACCTGATCTTGAGCAGAAGAAGTTGGTGTATTTATATCTGATGTATGTACATACCTGAGTTGCAGTCAGAAGGGGATATAATTAACAAGGAAGGAATTACGCAAAGACTAATCCGGATTTATGTATTTTGGCGGTAAATACGTTTGTTCAGGTGAGCTTTTTTTTTTTTTTTTGATTGAGACAATTAGATTGCTGATTTTCAAAGGACTCGGAGGATACGAATCCACTTGTTCGCGCACTCGCGATTCGCACAATGGGTTGTATTCGGGTAGATAAAATCATTGATTACATGGAAGAACCACTGCGAAAGACACTGAAGGTATTTACTTTTGCAATTGCTATTGCGATTTAAATGCTAATAATGTTCAGGATGAGAGCCCATATGTTCGCAAGACCGCTGCGATTTGCGTAGCGAAATTATTTGATCTTAACCCCACATTAGTGGTCGAGAATGGATTTTTAGCAACATTGCAAGAAATGATTGGTGATGCAAATCCGATGGTTATTGCAAATGCAGTCAGCGCCCTTACAGAGATTCAAGAGGTTGCACCAGAAACAAACGCGTTTATTGTCAACCCGGATATTCTTAAAAAATTACTCATGGCATTGAATGAGTGTACTGAATGGGGTCGTATTTCAATCTTGAGTTCGATTGCAGACTACCGGACCGCAGATGTACGGGAAGCAGAGCATATTTGTGAGCGAGTGGTACCGCAGTTCCAGCACGTGAATCCGAGTGTAGTACTTGCAGCCATACGCACAGTCTTGTGTCATGTTCATTTACTTAACCCAGAATTACAGAAACAGTATATGGATAAGATGTCTCCTCCACTTGTGACGCTGGCTGTGTCAGCACCTGAAGTACAGTATGTTGCTTTACGTAACATCAATCTTATCTTACAGAAATATCCAGAAATTTTGAGTAATCAGATGCGGATATTTTTCTGCAAGTATAATGATCCATCATATCTCAAAGTTGAAAAATTGGATATTATGATTCGACTGGCAAATACAAAGAATGTGGATACGTTGTTGTCTGAACTTAAAGAATATGCTCTTGAAGTCGACATGGATTTTGTCAGGCGGGCGGTTAAAGCGATCGGGCAGTGCGCGATCAAGATTGAAAGCTCGGCTCAACGATGTGTGAATGTTTTGTTGGATCTGATTAACACTAAGGTCAACTACGTTGTACAAGAAGCAGTCATTGTCATGCGTGATATTTTGAGGCGATATCCCGGATTTGATGGGGTTATTCCTACATTATGCAGAGATATTGATGAGCTTGATGAACCTGAGGCTCGTGGTGCATTGATTTGGATTGTGGGTGAGTATGCAACCAAGATTGATAATGCGGACGAGATCTTGTCGACGTTTATTGAAACGTTTACAGATGAGCCAACCCAGGTTCAATTACAATTGCTGACCGCTACGGTTAAGTTATTTTTGATCAAGCCAGATTCAACTCAAGCGCTTGTACAGAAAATTTTACAGACAATCACAACTCAATGTGACAATGCTGATTTGCGAGATCGTGCTTATATTTACTGGCGATTGTTATCTACAAACCCACAGGCGTCAAAGGATATCATTTTATCTCGTAAACCACCGGTCAAGACAGTTATTCAACATCTTCCTACTCCAGTTTTGGAGGAATTACTTCGAGAATTATCGACTCTTGCGTCAGTCTATCACAAGCCTGCAGAGACATTTGTTGGTCAAGGTCGGTTTGGAGCTGATGCGTTACAGAAGAAAGCTATTGAAGAACAAATACAATTAGCACAGGAAGAACCAATGCCTGCTGTTTCAAAGGCAGCCGGAAACCTTGAGAACTTGCTTGACATTGATTTTGATGTTGAACCGGTTGCATCACCGCCTCCACAGGTACCACCAGTATCTGGAGTTGCAAACTTGAAGTTAGATGGTGCTGGGTCGCCTACAAATTTAGATATGAACCAACCACAACAATTTAGGAGTAATGTTGAGGATCTATTGAGTATGTTTGACTGAGCTCACTAACACACAATTCTTTAACTTTTTTTTTTTTTGTTGTTCATTTGGTTATGGTGTCATGACCGGCATATTCATAAAAGTGCATACATGCTATCTTTTTTATATCTATAAATGTCATTATGGTTTTTTGTTGTTGTTTCACGTTCATTAATAACTACATTTTATACTTGTGATCTATAAGCTGTTGATATAGTTACATCATTATGATTTTTATTGTACAAACATCCCGCCCGATGCTATTACTCAGCTTACGTGCTGGTTCTTCTTTTGCCATTCGTCTGGTGTATAATCCTTCTAAATAAATCAGCAAAGGTTCAAATCATTTGTTGTTGTTGTTGGGCGGAGATATACCTGTGTAAACGCATGAATACTGGCGATTTCTTGCTTGAGCGCGTTGTTAACCATACGATGCCGCATAATTGGCGATTTTCCTTTAAATTGAGGAGATACAATCACGACTTCGAACGCCTGTCCACAACCACCTAATTCGAATTAACAACCACACCCCCCCGCCCACACAATCGTCGACAAAGTGATTGATTGCCCACTACTCACCTGATACGTCCACGATCTCGGTATGCACGGCCTCGAGACGGTCTCGAATAACAGTATCGAGATATTCTACAGGAACACCCTCGCTCATATCGTCAATTTATGTCGTCGTAAAAACCAAATTTCCTGAACCTTTTTCCGGACTCATGCGATGGAAGATTGCTGATGATTATCTAATTTACAACCACGCTCTTCCCGCGACTTTAAAAAAATCCAGGGGCCAATTAACTAATTTTTTTTTTTTTTTTTGGGGGTCACGTGAAGAATTTCTTCCCCAGAACGAGGAAATCAACCAATCGATTTGGCACTTTCACAGCTGATGTATTGGTTAAACAATTCAAATCGAAATGTCGAAATTAGCAATTTCTTCTGCGTCTACAAATAAAGTACTTAAGAACTTGATTGCAACAGGTATAACAGGAAAAAAAAAAAGAGAGAAACAAAATTGGAAGCAAAAAATTTAGACTAACTTGTTTTTACTACAGTGCAACACCTTTTTCCTCAAAATCTCGCAGATCAGTCATGGGATAATACTGGATTATTACTCGATTCACCTGTACTTCCGCAATATGATAAGACTGCTAGAGTGTTATTGACAATTGACTTGACTACGGCTGTGGCGGATGAGGCATTGGCGGTCAAGCCATTATTGGTGATTGCATATCGTATGTACAAGTATAATTATTTGGATTTCCGGGAGCTAATCTTGGGGGGAGGGTGTCTGCAGATCCGATTATATTTAAAGGTTTAAAATCACTTTCACTTCAAAACACTCAACAACGAACTTTACTTAGGCTTGCACAGGCAGGAATATCAGTATATTCACCTCATACCGCGGTCGATGCCCAAATCGATGGAATGAATGATTGGTTAGGTAAAGTTGCAATCGGAGAAAAACCTGAATTGATTAAATCCTCAACCGTGATTGAATCTATTAATTTTGAACAAAATCTTGGATTTGGTAGATTGGTCACATTATCGGAATCGATCAAATTAGGTCAAATTATAACTAATATCAAATCTGGACTTGAGCTCAAACATGGTATGTGTATATAAAACTTGGAGTTGGGGGGGGTCAAATATAGAGAACTAAAAAAAAAATAGTACAAGTCGCGTTGGCAGATCATCATCAGAATGTGGATCAAGCAATAATTAAAACAGTTGCAATCTGTGCCGGATCAGGATCGTCAGTATTATCAAAAACAAAAGCCGATATATGGTTCACAGGTGAATTAAGTCATCATGAAGTTCTTGCTGTTCGTGAACAAGGTACTTCAGTTATAATTTGTAAGTTATTTTACTTGCTATTTAGCCTTTTTTTTTTTTTTTTTTTCGTTTTGATTGAAACGGTTTAATGATTAAAGGTGGTCATACAAATACTGAACGCGGATACTTACTTTCTCGATTCGCTCCAAAGTTAGCAGCACAAATCAGAGATAATGTCAGATCTCTTGACAATGATTACTATGACGGCTTTGAAATAGATGTGCTAGTGAGTAAAAAAGATCGGGATCCATTGACTGTGTTTTGATTCCCTTTCGGCTACTGTGTTGTATATTACGAAATAAATGTGGTCTTGATATGTCTAATGTATATCCAAATTTTTTTTTTTTCGATGATAACCTTTACAAATTTATATTCTTGGTGGTTTAACCTCAGGATTTAATTTTGATGGCATAAACTCCCCAATTGTATTAATCTGCTTCACCAATCCATCAATCGATTCCTTTGTGACCGAGTGTTGAAATTCTCTGAATTTATACATAACTTTATCAAAGTTCTGATTTGTAACTTCATGTACAAATATATCAGCCGGATTGTCTTCATCATATGCATCCTCATTGTCGTCGTTATCACTATTTTCTGGATTAAAATCTGCCCCTTTTTTGTCCTGAAGCTTTTTTAATGGATTCCGTGCAGCAAAGCGAATCCATTTACCAAGTTGGATCGCATCTTCGCTATACTTGATTGCATACCAATTGTTATTCTCCCCGAGTAAATCCGAAGTAAGCGATGACGACCCGGTTGACATTGCGTCATCGTCAATATCCTTATTCACAACCGAATTCTCAGCTTTGTCATCTTGATCAGGTTTTGTTTCTTCAGTCGTTGGAAAGATTAACTTTCCAGTAGGTGAAGGTAAATAATCAGGTTTCCGACACATAATCCATGAACCCCATCCAATATTCGACTTTGACCGCTCTTCAAACAACCAATAAACATTTCCGAAACCATCAATTCCAAGAGGAATTGTACGTGGTTGCAGCTTACGCTTAGTCCGGAATATACCTTCCTTAAGCGTTTTGATCTCACGTTTACCTCGGGCTTCAAACGCAGCATATCGGCTACTCGATTCATCTTGTTGAGATTCTGGTAGCTCCAAAAATTGTAACTTGAGTCGGCCTAGCTCGGCTTCGATGCTCTCATTACATGTTCTTATTTCTTCGTTTGATGTCATTTGCTTTCGACGAAGCGCCTCGTAATCAAGTTCGAGGTTCTCACGAATATAATTGCCTGTAACTGACAATAATATGAGCTCTTCAAGCCATTCAAGTTTCTCAAGTTTCTCATTAGATGTCCTGAAAATCGACAATGGTGCCGGCGATGGTCTCTCGAGCGAACCTTCAGTCTCGTAGACTGATGGTGAAGGAGCAGATGAAGCTGTTTCAGATGGAAATTCTTGAGCAAATTTCGACAATGCAGATAAAGGACCTGCCGATAAAGGACTACTCGAAAGCGACTCCAAAGCTGGGGTATTGGCACCTGACGTAGCAGCGGTTGTTGTAGAGGTAATTAATCCATTCAAATGAAGATTTCCCTGTCCAACAGCCGGTCCTTGTTCGATCTCATCGTCAAATCCGACTCCACCACGGGGTTGTACACTATCAAGCACATCAACTACAATCTTCCATATTCGTTCGTTATCAGACGCAGTTTTTTCAATGTCCTTGATCGCATTTCGTGTAATATCTTCCCGCACAACCGGGAAGTTATCAGCGTAAATAATTTTTAATACCGCGATGATAATATACTTAAACGTTGTGTCTGGCCACGGCCCAGTTGGATCGTTGACGATGTTTAAATGCTTTGCAGACATTCTCAAGTGCTTTTCAAATCTGAGTACGTATTCTCTGATAAAAAGTCTAATCTCCAGCTCGTCTTCTGACATATCTGTCACAATTGGTACGAAATCTGGTGGATCGATCACCGGTAATGGCTTTACTTTAGACGCAACCTTTTTAGGTTTCCCGTTTGCTTGTTTGTCTTTTTCCTTCGATGCAGCAGTAGATTTGTTTTTTGGAGATCCATTTTGGGGTTGGAATGGCAATTTCTGTTGGGCCTTGCTACCAGGTGTGAATACAAGCTTGTTATCTTTCTTGTGAACTGTAGTTACTGTACTCTTCTTCGAAGGAGTCACCAACTTTTTACTCTTCTATAAATCACAACGTTAATATCGAAATCAGATCACAAAAATTCAATTCTCCAAAAAAAAAATCAAATACCTTCTTGACGCGTTTCCTACCACTATCATTTGGATCGGCCTCACGCTTGAGAGACGGCAATTTCGTGATAGCAAGCGTAGTCGCTGCTTCTGAAGCAAGTGAAGATTTCCGTCGCTGTCTAGTAGGAGCTGGAGGTGTTGCAAACACAAATTCCATCGGTACGGGCGACGCGCTAGCTTTTGTCTGTAACGACCCATCACCTATCGACGAGGATGGTTGATTGCTATCCATTATGGAAGAAAACCAGATCCGCCTTACTCAGCACTGCTTATTTTCGATTCGAGTTAAGTGAGATTGTAGATATAGTGCGATGATCGTAGCAAGGTATCGCACCGTGAATGGAGATGAACGACAAAGTGGTGAACTCGGTTCAAAGATCTTGTCGTCTAAACGTAGGCCTAAAACACAATTGAGAACCTTAGGTATAAAACAAACCAAAGCCTAAACTACCTCACGGGTTTCAAGTAAACGCGCATAAATCGAGGAAGTAGAAGTCAAATCTTGACATAAATTCAACCGGCTTAGCGGTTGATCTTACGCTGCACGCCCTTAAAACTCCAGGGCTCGCGCGGGTTTAGTTTACTGCCGACGCGTCGTGATTTGGGCCAGATTGATAAATTACGCGTCTGTACTCTTGTTCGTATTATGTAAATAATTGGTATTATCATATATACAGTAATTCGCTAGTTATACACGCGTTTTAGCTCTTGGTCTTTTCTCCGGGCGGTGGAGTTGTTCGTAATATTTTGGCCTTCAGTCCTTGTATTTTCTCTTTCAGTTTCGATCTGTTCGCCATTCGCTCTGCCTCTGCATCTTCCTCGTAGACAAATCGTCGAACCGTAATGTTGAACAATGAGCCGAAAAGATATGCCATCACAGTTGACGTAAGAATAATTACGTTATATGGCATACTGAAGTCTGGTGTAGGTAACGACAGCAATAAACTTGATGTGCGTGTAGCATAGTAAAAAGACATGGTGTCATTGTGTTCCGCATCCAAGTCAATGATTGAAATTACTGCTGGTGGTACATCGAATCCTCTATTGGCATCTGGGGGATATTCGTCCAGATAAAGAAGTGACTTGTCGAAATCGTAGCTCATTGTCAGCTTAGCTGACGGGGGAACAGTAAGCGTAAGTTCAAGATGCGTTCCTCGAACCCGTTCTAAAAATGGTTTGTAATTAATAGTGTTGAATATTGTTGTGTTTGATAGCGCGACGTCGGTAATCGCAGAGTCGCTTAAGGCGAGCGTTGTTGAGAGTGTATGTAAGTAAGGTTTCATGAACCAAGGCAGATTTTCGAAATAAACCAACTGAATATGTTTGTCGCTTGATGGATTTGTGATGATTACTTGAATCCCGCCATGTTGCTGACCACGACCGGTCATAGATCGCTGAACATAGACCGGTGGTATCTGAAACTGGACAACTGATGACGCTTGAGTGGTTTCCAGCGTAAGATCGAATTCGTCTGCTCGGTCAAGAACAAAGCAATTATCTTCTCTAGTAGCGGTGTGTGATGCTTCGACAGTCCAGTCGTCTGTTGTATGTATGCAGATTGCAGGTGAACTCGCGTCAGAAACAAGCGGACAGTTTCCTTTGACCGAGTGACCAAACAAGTCCGATAGCTTGTACTTCAGTTCCTTAGGATCCAAAAGTGGATAGCAAACAGAATCCGAGTGATATGGCTTGCTTGTGTCGCAGTTGAGTTCCCAAGCCGGACCTGGCTTGGGCACTGGTCTAATGTTGCGCTCCAACGCTCGCACCGCATCAAGCACCACATCTATATTTTGATTCATACGTAGTCTTGAACCAGAAGTTCCAGACTCCCTTACAAAATCAAGCGCCATTGACTGCCATTTTGCATCAAAAATGCGGTGTCCATCGAGTAAAGACGTCAGACCAGCCTTGCCCTTGCAAGGAAGCAACTTAACAAACGGCGTCAAATTCTCGGTGCAGATCGGCTCCCGGGGTAGCGACCCATAAAATGTATGTAACTGATCGGTCGAAAATGACGGCAAAGGTCGAAACGACAGCGGATCAGCTGTTGTTCGAGTGGAATCAACAAAATTAAGTGACGCGCAGAATAGTCCAGACAGCGCATTCACGAGCTCGTACCAGCTCTTGCGAGTCCTATAGTCAGTACGATACCACACAGCCTGGGGTCGTCTCATCTGTACAAAACTCACGCTTCTTCAGTGCCATTGAACGACGCCCATACCTCGACGCCAGTCCCGCCGGCCTCGAGGCCCTGTCGCGGAAGAGATCCCCACTCCTCAGAGTCCCACCAGCCCTGGCTAAACCGCAGCTGCAGCGCCAGAACACCAGTGCGATGCACAATCTGGCCGACGCTCCGAGGAAACAGGCCGTAGTGCACTGAGAGCCCATCGTCGTGGCTGCTCGCAGGAGCCCATTCCGACACGGTCTCGAAGCTGAACGACGCCAGCAGGTTGTGTCGCGCCAGCGGAGTCAGGTCGAGCTTCTCAGAGTAGTATCTGCCTTCGGTGGCAGCCGCCAGCAGCAGCACCAGTGCGGCCGCAATAGTCATCCGGATCATAGCATAAGAAGTCACCGCAGGTCGACTGTCGACTGTCGTCGTCGTCGTCGTCGACACGGTTCACCCTACTTACTCCTCATCTGCTAGCTCTTCACTATTAACTAATATTTACACATTATTAACTACTTCGAGTTTCGGGACCGCGGCCAACCTGCGCGGGTTAGGGCTTTCACCCACGACAGCCGCTCCGGCGCACGTTGTCCAGAACAAGAGTGGTCCGGGGAGCAGACACGGCATAAACAACAACAGATATATATATATATATATTATATATATATACGGGCTCAGACGTCGGCAGGAGCGGTCGCAGTACTTTCTGCCAATTGCGCACTCTCGGATTCACTGTTCTTGGTTGTGGTTGCGCCGGAGTACGCTCTTCACATACTCCGCAGTGAACGAACGATCCTCACAACAATATCAGGTCGCGCCAGCTCCCAGGCACAGAGTCGCCTTGCACGACCGAGGAGCTCAGAACTGTTCTGTGCGCTGCCAGACGACGACGACGACGACATATGCTTCGAAACTGAGCACAGGGGATCTATGGAATCTTCGCCGACGTTACCGCAACAGCAGCAACAGGACTCGCGCGCAAACGTCGCGTCGGCGCCAGCGGTGGTTGTGCTCCAGGACTCGTCTTCTGGCACTAGCAACTCGGCAATCGCAAAGCTCAGACGATATCCCAGCGCTCCGTCGTTCAGCAAGGCCGCTGCTGCAGTCAGGCGAAGGCGACAGACCACGGCAGCGTCGACTACGCAACCTGCTGCAGCCCCAGACGGTAGTTCTGCTCCGTCGTCTGGAATCGCGACAATGCCTACACTTGTCGCCAGAGCAAAGTCACAAAAGTCAACCCGGTCTACGGCGCTGCGGCCTCTTTCGCAAGTGAACCAGTCGCAAGCCATGCGGTCGTCTACGTCTGATTCTCCATTGTCGTCGGTCGCGACCACATCATCAATGACCAGCATTGCTTCTGCGAGTCAGTCGTCGACTGTGGGACCTCCACCTGAAAAGATGCAACCACCAACAGCAATAGTGTCGACCCCTCCAATGCAATCATCAGCGACCATGAGCAATGGAAGCAGCACACCCGGGTCAGCAACCGCGACTACCCTCTCACAACGATATACGCCGCAAGCAATCGCTAGACGACAGGATTCAGCCACAAGCAATGGCTCTAAACGAAATTCTTCATCAGCTAAAGACGGCACTCGGTCAATGAAAGTGGTTTTTGGGAATTTATTCAAAGGATCTTCAAGGGCTGACAAGGTCGTCGATATCTCAGAGCCGTATAACGCGCAGCATGTGGCCCATGTTGGATATGATATACAGACACGCGAGTTTACGGTATAGTACTCTTTTTTGTAATGGTTAAATCATTCTTTTGCTAATGCATAGGGTCTTCCGATGGAATGGCAGAATTTATTGGCTAGCAGTGGTATATCACCTACGGAGCAACAAAAAAATCCGCAAGCAGTGATGGACGTTGTCGCATTTTATTCAGACCAACATAGAGACGACGTCGTCTGGCATAAGTTTGATCATGCGCGACATCCGGACGCAATTCCATATATTCCAGAGTCACCCGCACCATCTTTGACACCACGAAGTCCACATTTTCCTCGTAATATTGAAGGCAGCTTTGAAAATCCAAGGCCAGTTCCAGTGCCTCAAAAGCAAAGAGATCCTTCGACACTTGTGCCTAGCCGGCTAGCCCCTAGAGCGCCGTCACAAAAGTCACCACGTTCTCCACATTATCCCCAAATTCCTGGTAGTCCATCAAGCATTGGTTCAAACAACCGCATCAGTGGTGGGCAACCTTCTCCTCAATACTACAATCTCACACATCATCGACAGCCATCACCATCTACAATCAATTATTCGCCTGCGTCGACCATCTATCGCACACCATCGTTGCAACAATTGCAGTACATGCAAGCTCTACAAGGGTTACACGGTAATCGCAATGCGTCTCAGACATTACAATCGATCATGCAGCGTGAAAAGGAGCTACAAATCAGGTCTTCGTGGTCGAAATATCAGAACAAAGAACTACCTCCTGAACCACCACGAGAAGCTGATGAGATTGAATCGCTACAATCGCCACGGACTTCAACCCATTCCGGGAAATCAGATTTTGCACCTTCACCAAAACCTGCCAATAAAGAACTTGAGATACAAGAAACAACAGTACGCATGCAACTCTTACAATACGATGAACAGCCGAAGGCCGTACCACGCCATCAGCAGGATACCATCTCGCAGATTTCAGGACAGATTGCAGATCCAGCTCAAATGGAGAGTATGGAAAGAGCCCTTATCTCTCCGCGCCGACGCGAGGCTAAGCGGATTCGTGATGCTGAGCTAATCAACAAATTAACGGCGATATGTTCAGCTGGCGATCCTACGCGACTTTACAGGAACTTGCATAAGATTGGCCAAGGAGCGTCTGGTGGCGTGTATACAGCTTACCAAGTTGGGACGAATTTGTCGGTTGCAATTAAGCAGATGAATTTAGAACATCAGCCAAAGAAGGAAGCTATCATTAATGAAATTTTGGTTATGCGAGAATCAAAACATCGCAATATTGTGAACTTTATTGACAGTTATTTATATCGTGGGGATTTATGGGTCATTATGGAGTATATGGAAGGTGGTAACTTGACTGATGTTGTCACGTATAACATGATGACTGAGGGTCAGATTGCGGCGGTGTGCCGGGAAACCCTGTTTGGGCTGCAACATCTGCATTCGAAAGGAATCATTCATCGAGATATCAAGTCGGACAACGTACTGTTGTCGATGAGTGGTAATGTCAAGCTAACCGATTTTGGTTTCTGTGCACAGATTCAGGATGTTGCTGTGAAACGGACGACGCTGGTTGGTACTCCATATTGGATGGCTCCAGAGGTTGTCTCACGAAAGGAATACGGCGTTAAAGTGGATGTGTGGAGTTTGGGTATCATGGCAATTGAGATGATTGAGGGCGAGCCTCCGTATATGACTGAGTCTCCAATGCGGGCACTGTATCTGATCGCAACAAATGGCACCCCAGACCTGAAGGACCCAGGTGCACTCACAAGCACGTTCAAGGCGTTTTTGGGCTGGGCATTGCAGGTGGATCCCGATAGACGTGCATCAGCTGATGAACTACTGCAGCACCCGTTTTTGAAGTGCGCTGATCACTTGCGGTCTCTGTCACCGTTAGTCAAGTCTGCTCGGATTGCTAAACTACAGGAGCGCAAGCATCATAATGGCGGACATCATTGATAGGTGGATATGAAATGATATTGCTAGGTTTTATTAAGACTCTGAGTATGGGAGGATTCGGCTTTTTTTTTTTTTTTTTTGTTATTTTTAAATTACACTTTGTATCTGCATTTTTGTATCGCTATGATTTTTCTTGATGTATTTTCTGGTTTTTTTTTTTTTTTTGTTTGTTGTACTTTGACTGTTAGAGTAATTGTGGATTAAATTTGTTTGTGTTCTGTTATTGTTTTTAATTTTCTTGTATAATATGCCATCAGTTCTAACTAGTGTATGTTGCTATCTATTATCGTTCGACCAGGTCGCCTGGCATTGTTGGCGTAGGCGTACCCAGTATGGTGGTGACGCGTCGCGGCCGGCTATCTGCGAGGCCACCGCAACAGTCATCGCCAGCAGCCAAATCCTGCAAAAAGATCAGATCAATGTATTCTATCAATTAACGCTTCCGATTTTCAGTTTGAAAATTGTAATTTAGAGCTTTATGTGGTCTGTTTGTTGTTGTTGCTAGTGCTTGTTCAGATAGTGGACAAGGGTTTCCCGCACAAAGCATTGGCGTTGAGCTCTTGAGTTACTTCGACCCGGACACGACTCTGTAGCCCGTGAATGTGACGTGGGCCGCGCAGAACAGACCCAAACGTATTTAAATTCAGTTGGATTTCCAAAGTTACCGGTGGATACTTTTGACAAATTGCTAACTTGCGCAAACGAAAATGTTCAGATCTTCTGCACCTTCAGCGATTGAGGAAGCCGTGGGTAAGTATTTATGAAAGTTGAGCATTTGATCTCAATCGAGCTGACGTTGTCGAATAGTCAAAGCCACCGACGAGAACCTCACGAGCGAGAATTGGGAATATGTTTTAAATGTTTGTGACAAGGTCAACGATCATCCAGATAATGGGTAGGTGATTTGATATTATTTGTATTTGCTTGCGAAAGCTGATCAATGAATAGTCCACGGGAAGCGGTAGCTGCGCTGCAGAAACGGCTCACGCATCGATCTGGAAATGTACAGCTTTATTCGTTAACAGTATGTAACTAAATTGAGACTGTAGTTTTAAATGACATGAACTAACTTAATATCTTCAGCTGACTGACTCGCTTGCCCAAAACTGTGGATTGAAGATGCACAGAGAGCTGGCATCGCGCACATTTACGCAGACCCTCGTTAGAGTTGCTGCCGATGGGACGGTGCACTCAAGTGTGAAAATGAAATTGGTAGAGGTTATGGAAGAATTAGTGAAGCTGTTTAGTTCCGACCCGTCGCTCTCGCTTATGGCAGAATCGCTTGCTGCTGTCAAGGAGATGAACCCACGACTACATGCACCCGTCAAGCCTCAGAAACCACCGGTCCAACGACAGACCACGACGGAAGATGATGAGTTGAAGATGGTGCTTGCATTGTCACTGGAAGAAAGTAAGAAGCAGGAGGAAGAAGCTAAGAAGAGGGAAGAGGAAGATCGGCTTAAACAGGAAGAGGCACAGAAAGCTGCTGCTGCTGCTGCGGCAAGCTCGAATGAAGTAGGAATGAATCCTGCGACGACAATCTCGCGAGTACGGGCATTGTACGATTTAAATGCGACTGAACCAGGAGAATTGTCGTTCAAGAGAGGAGATATCATTTTTGTGTTAGATTCAGTGTATCACGATTGGTGGAAGGGTTCATTGCGTGGAGAAGTTGGTATTTTCCCGCTTAACTATGTTACACCAATCCCAGATCCTACGCCAGATGAGATTCAAAGGGAGCTGGAAGAAGAAAAAGAAGTTTTTGCAGAGTCAGCTAATATCGAGAAATTGCTTGTTATGCTGTCATCACCAGATGCTGCCAACAATGCAGAGTCAGAAGAGTTGCAAAACTTATATCGTACATCTGTGATTGTGCGACCTAAACTTATCAAGTTGATTGATCGCTATTCCCAACGTAAAGATGAATTGATCGAACTTAACGAGCGATTTGCTAGTGCTTTGCAAAAGTATAACTCACTTATGGAATCATATGTCAACCAATACCGGTCACCTCATTTTGGATACTCACAAGCGCCCTCGTCAACTCTTTCGCAGCCAATGTCACCAATATCACTTGTAGGACAACAAGGTCCACCGCAAATTCCTAGTGTTGCATCTCATTCTAATGCGCCATATCCGTTTGCGCATACACCTTCCATGTCAGTTGGTCCAAGCTACCCATCTGTCTCGACTGGCATGACTCCACAACAAACCGGCCAGTCGTTTTATGGCAACTCAGCACCATCGCAGGGAAACTTACCATCTTATCCTGATTTGATGTCATTTGGTGGTGCACCTTCTGTTCCAGGTGTATCTTCTTCTCAACAGCAGCAAGCAGCTTCGCAGCCACAACATCAAATGTACGGAAACCCGTCATATTTATAATTGCATCTACTTTTTCTTTGTTTTATGGTTGAAAGTTTATGTGTATTAGAGTATTAATTGTTTGTTGTTATTAAGCTATATTTATTTAATTTTTTTTTTTTTTGTGTATGATGGACTTGATGATAGTTCGAGTTTGAATTTCTAATTTATGTTATTGGCGGAATCTAAACTAAATATACATGTGTCTAACGAATAATCGCACAGTGTGCAAATCTATACAAGAACAAAAAAACCTAAAAGTATTGAAGCGAAAACCACAACGCCAGAAGCGATACTGGCCTTGTTGGACGCCGACTCTGGTAACACAGTATTAACAGGCGAAGTCGAGTTAGTTGAGTTAGCGTAGGGTGCGGATGAGTTTGATGAAATCGACGAGTTCGACTGCGCGGAGGAATTGGCAGACTAAGAAACGTTAAAAAAACATTTAATTAACGCGTAAATAGAAACTCACAGTAACGATCGAAGACGCAGTAGAAGAATATCTGACCGTCTGGTTGGCGGCAGCCGACCCGGTAGCTTCAGCAACCGAAGCAGTTGAGGACGCAACCATAATCAAAGAAGTTGAAGAAGTTTTGGACTCGGGTGCTGGAACGACTGAATTTGGCGGCGCAGAGCCGTCAATAGTAAAAGAACTGTTTTAAGTGTAAGTTATAGTCACGTTTCTATAGGTAGCGGGGAGAGAGAGAGAGAGAAGTAACTTACGCTGAGTAGTTAACGTCACCGGTGCTATCGTCCTGAATCTGGATCACGTAGTTATAGCCAGTGTAAACCCGAGTGGGAGGAGTCCACCTGACAACTCCAGCTAAATGCAAGTTAGTAATAAAGTTTGCTCAGTGGATGTAATCTACGTACTGTTGGGAAGCTGGTTGATGATAGTCAAGACCGAGCGCAGATCAGATGGATCACCCTTACGGAGGAATAACGAGACCGTATGGTTACTAACAGGCTTCCATTCAACCAAGAATGGTTTTCCAGCACTAAATAAGTTTAGCTTGCGTTATATAACAAGATCTTAAACGCTCACGTCAAAATGTCACCTCTGCCAGGAGCAGAGATGGGATTCGCGAGTGCGGAAACACAAGCGGCAAACAGCAAGACGCCAATGACAAAAGCCTTGAAGAAATAGTAAGTCATGATTGCTTGTACTTCACAGTATCTTGGTAACAATTGAATACTAAAGCAGTAAAACGATCAGAGAACAACTATGCTGGCTGTATTGTGGGTGGTGGTGTGGCCAGTCTCTCCCCGCGTCCCCCGGACTGGCCTGGCTTTGTTTTGTTTACAGCCGGAACCTTAATATCGATTTACGGCAACGCGTTGTGGGCGGCGGCGGCGCGCGCACAGAAAAAAAAAGTCCTACGCGAACGAGTTCTCTCGGTCTGGGACCGTATGTATGTACATAAACAATGATATCGAGCCCACGCCGGTTATTCATTGAGTCATGAGTAAGCTAATTATATATACAGCTGTTGCCTCTCATAGTTCGTCATGCTCCGGGTCCAGTACTTTACGCCCAGCCTTTGGGTTTCCAAATAAAGTATGCCTTGCCTTGGCTATTTTGTCAAGCAACACCAACTCCATTTCCTTAGTGCTTTCGCTATCTTTTAATCGCTGTAGAGATGTCTCTGTCGCAGATACGCTGTGATGCGCGCTATGCATTCGTTCGTCTGCTACCCTTGCAATCCACTGGCGGAACGAGTCCTGGACAGGACAATGAGAAGCAAAGCGAGTCCGGATTGCAGACAGTGCCGAAAATAATTTATCTCGTGAGTCAAGACTAGTGATTCTATCGGAAGCAAGTGCATCCTGAAACGCAGAGCACCATCGCCCGAGCTCGTTTGCAAGTTGGTCTTCAGAAGCATGAATTGGTGCCGAAGACCCATGAGGGTTCATCATGTCGTTGACAAACGAGTCCTCCACAAAAGTACCGCATCTTCCCATAAACCCTTCATCTGGTTCTTCAGCAAAGAAATATTTGCGGAGTTTGTCGCCACCCTGTGCAGCCCAAAACTCCTGGCGACCATACTTTCCATGCACTGCCGACGACAAGGCAAACATGAGCCGTGAACGCACTTCTGCATTTGCCTCAAAATCCAATGCTTGCAAAAGACTGGTTACGATCTTGGAAGGTGCTGCTACTATCAACGCAGGGGAATTGTTGCGAAGCGACGAGCCTATGATGCGCGCTGATAGCGACCTGGCTTCTGACATATTGTGTGTTTTGAGAAAAGCAACAAGCACTTTAAGTACTTCAGGTTCTGCTAGTTTAATGCCGAAATCAATTTCGTGCGAAAAATCTTCAAGATTCTTTAGTGCCGTAATCAGCAGCTCGTCGCTACTGTTTTGGAAATAGGTATCAGCTACTCTCATTTGCTCTTCATCAGCGCCAGTCTTGTCATCGTCAAATGTAATTGCTGATAAAACAAATGCCAGGTTATCATTAAATTCGTTGTGCTCTTCGAGTGTAAGATGCGGATTCGGTTTGTGAGAATAAGTGTACGCGGATTCCTCCGTCTCCTGACGCAAGTCATCCAACGCTTCGTCTTCTGATACTATGGGTTCACTGTTCTCGTCCACAACAATCTGAACCGCTTGGCTGTCATCGTCGTCGTCTTCAGGCGACAAAAGCTTGGCCTCTTTCTTGCCAGTTCCGAAGTTTACACGCACGTGCAACCCTGATCTTAGCATCTCGCAGGCAAAATGGCTCACAAAAAAAAAAAAAAAAGTTTCGCTACTTACCTGCAGGAATACTCTGGCCCGGTAGAACTTCTTTAAAGTCATCTGTAGGTTCAAACACAGCTGGATAGCAGTCGTTACCGTCGTCAGGACAAATCACGTCGTCGATGCTGGCGATGGCTGGGACCACCAGCTGCGATGCGCACAGCGACGTCAACGACGCAAAAAACACAAGGCCACCGGTGATACGCATGTTGCTACACTGCTGAGTACTATGCTGCCTCGCTTGCTCTTGGCTAGCTTGCGTCTGGCGATATACAGTACATATACATGCAGCCTACAGCGCTCTGTCTGGCACTTGGACACGTAGCCTCGGCGGCTCCCGACACGTTTCCCACCAAAATGAGCCGCACCCACTTAAACCACAGCATTTAGGGCCAGGGCGGGGGCGCGGGCCTTGAACATCCATGACTCGGAAGCCAGTCGGACCGGCCGCAACTGAACTTTAGAATGTGGCTCTGAAGAAAAAGCTGAGCTGACGGCTGGCTCATTGAGGCTAGAAAAGCTTCCAGACGTCATTTTTTGGTTCCGATAACCTTCCGTCAGTTGGCCAAGTAGTCGGCGACGCTGTGTGTAATGTATTACTGTAGTGTCAATTAATTAGTCAAAACAAAACGCAGGCGCCCCTAAGAAAAACTGACTGGGAACAGAAGCAAGTATATTTCCTGCGCCGCGCTCAGGTTCCTCACAGGTTTTCCCACAGATTTCGCAATCATACAGACATTACGATAGAACGGCCCATGGCTGATTCAGAATTGTCAGAGAAGCTTTCACTGCTTGGTCTGACTGACCAGAGCCTGGCGGACGTGCTTAAGAACAAGAAGCTCGCGAAGTCGCTGGCGGAAGTAGTGACCGAGGCGAGTCCATCGAACAACAAGATCGAAGACAAGGCTACGGCGTCGCTGTTGCAGAGTCTTGCCGGTTTGACTAAAGATGTTGCTGATAGTGGTGTACTTAAGGCCAGATCATTGGTCACGGACGCTGTTGTAGCGAAGAAGATCAAGACTCCGCTTCAACTAGATGGTTAGTCGCGCGACCAGCTTTGTCACCAGTCATATTGGTTTGCTAATATTTTTGTAGCTGCGGTGGCTTATATTAAGGCCAATGGAGAGAAATCTAACTTGCTTGAACTTGAGACGGCTGCCGGTGTTGGTAAGTACGCAAAGAGCATGGTATTACAAGATGTGGCTCACAGTTGCCAGGTCAAGAAGTGACACTTGAAGACATTGACCGAGAAGTGGCAGCCTACTTCTCTGCTAACGAGCTGTCAATCAAGGAGGCTAGATATAAGGCGATTGCTTCTCTCATGAGTGCTATCAAAGCTCTTCCTACCCTGAAGTGGGCTGCACCAGCAGAAATCAAGAAGGCTATCGACACTAGACTTTTGGAGACCTTGGGTCCTAAGGACGAGAGAGATGTGGTCCAAAAGAAGAAGAAAGAGAAGGCACCAGCTGCTGCGACTGCAAAGACAGCTACTGAGCAGCCCAAAAAGATTGGCAATATGTTTACTGAAGGATTCTTGGGCGCGTTGCACAAACCAGGCGGTAATGCTCAGATCAAGCCAGAACTGATGGAGAAGCACTTGAAGGCTACTGGTGGTAAGGTTGTGACTAGATTTCCGCCTGAACCTAATGGTTATTTACATATCGGCCATTCCAAGGCTATTGCAGTCAATTTTGGTTATGCTCGCTTTAACAACGGTATCTGCTATCTTCGATATGACGATACTAACCCTGAGGCCGAGGAGGAGAGATATTTTACTGCTATTAAAGAGATTGTTGAGTGGTTGGGATTTAAGCCGTATCAAATCACATACTCATCAGATCACTTCCAGGAGCTATACGATCTTGCTGAGGATCTGATAAGCCGTGACAAGGGCTATGTGTGTTTCTGCACTCCAGACGAGGTACACGCGAACCGTGGTCTTAAGGGTGGTCCTAGAGTTGCCTGTGCTCACAGAAGCAAGCCAGTTGAACAGTCGCTTGAGGAGTTTAGAGGTATGCGCGACGGCAAGTACAAACCAGGCGAGGCTACTCTGCGTATGAAGATGGATCTCGAGAACCCAAATCCTCAGATGTGGGATCTTATTGCCTATAGAGTTTTGAACGCACCGCACCATCGTACAGGTGACAAGTGGAAGATTTATCCGACATATGACTTCACTCACTGTCTGTGTGATTCTTTTGAGAATATCTCGCATTCACTTTGTACTACAGAATTCTACTTGTCACGAGAGTCCTACGAGTGGCTTTGCGACGCTTTGGAGATTTACAAGCCGGCTCAGCGTGAGTATGGAAGACTCAATATCACCGGTACCATCATGTCAAAGCGGAAGATTGCCAGACTTGTGAAGGAACATTATGTTTCTGATTGGGATGATCCACGTCTTTTCACACTAGTCGCAATTCGACGACGTGGTGTGCCTCCTGAAGCGATCTTGAACTTTGTTAATGAGCTTGGCGTCACGACTACAAACAGTAATATTCAGGTGGTCAGATTTGAATCGTCAATTCGCAAGTACCTTGAAGACAATGTGCCCCGTTTAATGCTCATTCCCGACCCGGTGCCCTTGATTCTTGACAACTTGCCTGATGACTACTTGGAAGAAATTCCAATGCCATTTAAACCGGGCTCGCCTGAGTTTGGTGAGCATGTTGTGCCGTTCACAAAGAAGGTCTATATTGACCGAGTTGATTTCCGTGAGGTTGATTCGTCTGATTACTTCCGGTTGGCGCCAGGCAAGTCTGTAGGTTTACTCAAGGTTCCATACACTGTTCGCGTGACCGACTTCAAGAAGGATGAGACCGGAAAAGTGGTTGAGATTCATGCTGTGTACGAGAATGACAAGAAGATAAAACCTAAGACATACATCCAATGGGTTTGCGAGTCATCGAAGTTTAATTCGCCTATAAAGGTATCTGAAGTGCGTAACTTTAATCGACTATTTTTGTCCGAGAATCCAGAGTCCAATCCGGCTGGATTCTTGGCCGACATTAACCCGAACTCGTTGGATTTGTACAAGGATGCTGTTATAGATATTGGGTTTGGAGAATTTAGAAAGAAGGCTACAGGCGGTCCTGAAAGCGTACGATTCCAGGCACTTAGAGTTGGTTATTTCTGTATTGATAGAGAAACTACTGACGATAAACTTATTTTGAATCGGATCGTTACATTGAAGGAAGACGCAGCTAAGAACTAGTATACAAACATATTTATGTAATTTTTTTATTATAATATAATACACACGTATACAAACACCATTAGATTCCAGAATGCAAAATGAGATAAACTTTTTAAAAAGTTATTTTATGAAAGACCGTATTTCTTGGCAAGATAGTCGCTTCGTGGTCGACCAAGCTCTTGACGAATCTCAGCATATTGTGCCATCCCACGCATATTCTTCCTACTCTTGCGGTTCTTGTACTTGTCAGTAGTTGTAGATGCAGTGCTATTTCCTACGCCTGCACCAATCTTTGGCGGTTCACGTACAAGTTTCTTGCCAACGACATTGTAATTCTCTAAGAAGTCGTCCATGATCTCGTTGAATGTTGTAGATCTCATTTGGTCTACGCCACCATAATCCTCGCCTGTCGCATCGTCTATTTCCTTTTCAAATTCTGAAAATGTGTCATCGTCAAACTTATCTTCATCGATGTCTCCATCGTCCTCGTCGGAATCAGCGTACATCTTCTCAATCTGATCGAATCGGTCATCCAGTAATGTCAAACCCTCGTTACGGAACATCGCAGAACTAGACATTGAATACTGTGAAGATCTTTCTGATGCAGCACTACTAAGCTTCATGCTCTTCTTGGTTCCCCTTGGGAAGTTGACTAGTGATCCAAGATCATCCTCGTCCTCAAATTCGTCGTCTGAATTGGCTCCCTTTGATTGCGCAATTTTAAACTTTGCAAACTCTTTTTCCCAGTCTTCACCTTGCAACTTAGGTACTTCGGCGGTAGCACTTTCTTCCGCTTCGTCATATACATCACTAGCTGAATCTGTACCTTTGACAATCTTGCTGAAAATATCTTCGTCATCTTCCACATATGCCTCATCCTCCAAAGCCTCTAAAACTTCTCGTAAAGCAGGGTCCATATCAGGTTGAAGACCTGCAATCTCATCTGGGATATCCTGTTGGTCTTGGTACGTCCTTCGTTGAACAGCTGTACTAGGTCTGACTTCTTGCGGCAAAAGATCTCCTAAAGATTCATCTCTAAATCTCAGTCCTCTAGTTGCCGGAGCATCTGCTTTGGACGCACCACCAGCTGAAATAAACACAACATTTCCATCTGGATCCTTGCCAATTTCACGTAAATGCTGCATGTAATCATAACTACTGTCGTCAAATTCAATACCATATAGCGCAGCTTCACCTTCGTTTTCACGAATACCAAGCCCAGCAACGTCAGCCTCCAAGTCCTTCAACGATTTAACTTGAGACGGCCCAGTAAGCTTTTGCTTTGGTTTCTTGTCAATTTCCACAAATACACCGGTAGGTGCATCTGGATCATTGATTAACGGATCTTCCTGCGATCTGTGAACAAGCCTGAACCGCTGCGCAGTCTTTTTGTCAAATATTTTCTTTGAACTAGATGGTTTTGACGTCTCTGTAGACAAAATTGAAGTCTCGTTTACTACGTTTTCAACCATGTTGGGCTTTTTTTTGGACGAATTGTGAATGCGAGTAATTGCAATGTTTGCATCAACGTTCCAAATATTTTTTTTTTACGACGGTTGGGACTAAAAATTCACGCCGCATCACCAGAAAAGGAAATCCTGCAGAAAATTGGGTTTTTCATTAACGCCAGTTAAACAGATCGTAAAATTAAAAAATTCATTAGCTATTTGTTGTGTCTATGAACTGTTTAGAACATCAGAGAAATTTGACTTTATTTTA
Source organism: Myxozyma lipomycoides (assembly GCA_030564125.1). Taxonomy (NCBI): domain Eukaryota; kingdom Fungi; phylum Ascomycota; class Lipomycetes; order Lipomycetales; family Lipomycetaceae; genus Myxozyma; species Myxozyma lipomycoides. Next base: position 58,289 of record JAJLTW010000036.1, read on the forward strand.
CTAGCCCTTGGCTATAAAAGATTTGAACATATCTACTGTTTAACTACTTCGTCGATTTCAAATATTTTAGATGTGAAGATCGTAAATAGGAAGGCCTTAACCCTGTTATTAGAATAGCAGACAGATAAGCAGTCCGACTATCTATCTGACCCTAGTAGAAATCTCAGAGGAGTCAAGTGTCGGAGATGACTCGTAAACGTTGGGAAACCCAAACTCCAAATTGCAACTGTAGGTGCCAATAGTTCTATGAAGATGTTTATTAATTTACATGAAACGACGACTAAACACAACAGTCTAGTAGACTACAATGCCATTTGACCGACTATAAACATTCATTTCCATCCATATCCGAGCATGAACCCAATAACATCTGATTCCACATCTCTGAGCAATTTATCTGCTCAAGCTGTCCTTTTATATCGTAACATAGACTGAACGAGCAAAAAAATAGCTCTGAAATTGTGGCTGTGACATTTTGCTATTGAGTTATGCTTTCTCCAGCTTCTTGAGGGCGGCTACTCGCGCTTGAAACTCCATATACTCGCACTTCTCATACTCGTGTCGTTGTTCCTACTCGTCAATATCCGACCCCATAACTTCAAACCCGATTCATTATCGACTAACCTCGCACTTCCATGGGAGATAGTATGTCTCCTTACGGCACTTGTTCAAAGGGATTAACAAGCTAGCACATCGATCTCTGTAGACCAGTGGTATCTTGGCAGCCTTCATTTCGTCTGGAGTGGCTAGTTCGTCAATAATCAGACCTGTAATTGCATCAAACGCTACTCAGCTAAAGCATGTTCCTGAGTTGTATTGCAGTGCCAGTTACCAATGGTCCAGCTGCTAATTGCATTTCTGCAGAGCGTATGACAAGTAGAACTTACCGACTGGCGGCCAATGATATTGCTCAAATGTCTCGTGAGCACCCATTATGACAATGACTTTTCTGAATTAAGCAATTGAGCCTTGTATAACCGGAGCTGGTGAATCAACAAACCTCTCGGATCTCAAATTGTTCCCCCCAAGCTGTGTATGGGTTATTCGCGCGGAACGTGATTGGTGCACCGGCGGAAGGCTTACCCTTCCTATTTGTAACGCCGGAGGTGCGGGTGTAGACGATATTATATAAGCTGACCTTAGCGACGAACTTACTCACCAGATAATAGTAATAAGACAATAATCCGCCAAGAAAAGGAAAAGGTAACAATAATTAACAAACATAAAACAAAAGAACACAAAAGAAATATTGTCTCAAAGAAAACCCTAAACTTAAAACCTAGCTTCCTTTCGTCACACAGTCAACAAACTGTTAACAACACCCCAATACCACAAACTCTTTAAAGCCCTAATTTGCGCAAATGTACTAACCGCGCGGCACTTAAAGCCCAACTAGGGACAAGGGTTTGTGTGTACGCGTCGCGCCAGGCGCGCGTTTTGAGCGGGCAGGTTTTGCTCGAAGTGGCCGCAAACAGCGACTAGAGGAGTGATCGCGATATCGAGCAGCAACTGCACGACATTCTGGGCTCGGTGCTGGCTGCCACACTTTATACGTGAGAGCGTGCGTGTATTGCGGTATGTTATTTGGCGACTGGCACGCGCTGGCGGATGTGCGGGCATTACTGCGGTGGTCGCGACATCAGAGCTCGCGGCCCTCCTTGGTTGAGCGCCCTGGCGGAGCCGGTCAACCATCTGTGGTCAATGTACAGACCAGTCCACGCAATGCAAACCAATTGCTTGCAAGAGAAGATGCTGACGAGTTGTATAGGATTTTACTTTGGGTGCTGAAGAAGAGCCGGGTTGTTCGCGTGGGCTCACTGACTGACGCATTGGGAACACGACCACCATCAATCATCTTCCCGGTACATAGTTGACGGTCCACACCTGGATGACTTCTTTTGGCTGCAGATTACTTTTAATTTTGGGACTATCAATACAACATATAATTAAAGATGGTAGACAAGACGCAACAGATATATAAAGCCACATATTCTGGGGTATGTCGCCATGATCCAACTGCGATTGGTCTACTGACTGTCTAGGTGCCGGTCTACGAGTTCATCTGCCGCAATGTTGCGGTTATGCGAAGGCGCTCTGATGCATGGATGAATGCCACGCAGATTTTGAAGGTCGCTAATTTCGACAAGCCTCAACGAACAAGAATTTTGGAACGTGAAGTGCAGAAAGGTGTTCACGAGAAGATTCAAGGTGGATACGGTAAATATCAAGGTATGTTATGGTTATTCTGGATTTTAATAGGTGACTAGAAGCTAATTGCAGGTACATGGGTTCCTCTTGAGCGAGGCAGAGAGATTGCATTGCAATATCGAGTTGAAGATGTTCTCCGGCCAGTGTTTGAGTTCAGACCGACTTCGACAAGTCCTCCCCCAGCTCCCAAACACATTACTGCGTCTTCGGTGCGTGGACGGCTACAAAAAACTACAGCAACAAGAGCGGCGTCTAGTGCAAGCAACGTTGCACCTTCTAAACGAGCAGCGGCTGCAGCAGCGGCTGCCGCGGGCAAAGCATTCAGTTTCCGACGTCGTGGTGTCAAAGGTCGTGTGTCCCGCGCAGACGAAAGCGACGAAGTTGATGAGGATGAGGATGAAGATGAATATGACGAGAATGAAGATGATGAAGATGCAGAAATGGTAGATGTTGGACCCGAAGAAGGCAGCGGTGTACCTCAACGATACGATCAGGTCATGACTGACGAGGAAAGCGTAACTGCAGACTCGGCATCAGTGTCAGGAGCTTCATCTGCAAGCGAAAGTGGATCTGACATAAGTGACGACGATGGATCTCCAAGGAAGAAAAGACGCGCACAGGATGCAATTGGTAGATCACATGGGGGATTGCCAGCCATACAGAGCCAATATTCAAGCCAACTTTTGGAATACTTTTTATCCCCATCTGATGCCAATATCCCAGAGTTTTTGATCCATCCGCCTGAAGATTTTAATGTTAATGCGGCTATTGATGACGATGGTCATACCGCGTTTCACTGGGCATGTGCACTTGGTAACGTTAAGATGATCGAGGTTTTACTGAATGCTGGTGCAAATCTTGCGGCCACTAACAATCTTGGACAAACACCATTAATAAGAGCGATCACTTTCACCAATAACTACGAGCTACGTACATTCCCCAAAATTGTCGATATTTTACAACGCACGATTTTCAACGTTGATCGGTTCGGACAAACAGTGTTACATCACATTTCTGCTACTACCACATCTAAATCTAAGTTGTCTGCTGCACGGTATTACATCGAAATAATAATGGCCAAACTGACAGAGACGCAACTACCAGAAACAAGTGTACAATTGTTGAATCTGCAAGATAACAATGGTGACACGGCATTGCACATTGCAGCTCGGAATGGGGCACGTAAATGCGTCAAAGTTTATTTGGGATATCATGCTTCCACACAGATTCAGAACAAACAAGGCCATACTTCTCAGCAATACATATATGCCAATAGCCAGAACAATTCGAATGGTATGCTGAAATCTAGTTCTTCTCCGTTCCAACCATATACAGAGAGTGGGGCGTATGTGCGGGTGACACCATACGGCTCGACTAAGCGAACTCCAACTAATGGCACTCCTATGCAACCGAACAACGCTCTAACGCCAGCTCAGTATAAGCCACATATTTCAGAGGCAGCAGTGGAAGCTACCCAAAAGGTGATTCCAGCTATGACTGAGCATTTAGAAGCACTAGCCACCGCATACGACGCAGAGCTGAAGTCGAAAGAAGTTGATCTCGATCAGTCTTCGAAATTGCTAGCAAATGTACACAACGAGATTGCGGCATTTGAGTCAACTGTTCGGAAATTGCAAGTGGAAGCTGGTGATATAGATAATTCCAAGATACAGACTGAAGCTGCGGTCACTGAGGAAAGAGTTAAAACACAGTCACTGGAGCTGCGAAAACTTGTTGAGCGAACGCAGAAACGGGATTTACTTAGATTAGTTCGAGAAGAAGAGTCAAGGTCACTTGGTACCAGTAATGACTTCAGTGGTGAACAAAATCATGGCGGGAGCTTTAATCACGTTGCTGCTGGCGACGCGGCCGGTCTTGATCTTGCCAAGGAACTATACGCTTTACAAGTTGAGCGACGGCGGAAGGTCGATGAAGTTGTGGAATTGTGGGCTGGTGCTGGTGTTGGAGCAAAGATGAACGACTATCGGCGACTAATATCGCTGTCATGTGGGCTGGCAGTGGATGAAATTGATGATATGCTCGACGGAATCGCGCAGGCATTGAACGGGGAGGTTGGCGAATAATTTTATTCTTTTGGAGCAACAGTTTGGTGGATTTCGCGCTTTGCGGTTGTCGACTTTGTAATATCTTTTTTTTTTGTTTCATTATTGTCATTCTTGTATTTTACAGGCTACTCTTTTTGTTTTATTGTCGGGTGTGGTTCGTGTTCGTCTCGCTTATTTTCGCGTGTACATAGGGCATCCAGTAAAAGTATTCTAATTATCTGCGATACGCGACTGCATGAGAACCATCTTCCTTTAATTACTCAACTGACTGTACTTTGACTTTGTGTGGTGTATGAGAGTATAACTATACCAACTCGATTGCTGTCTGATTGTGATTCCAGCGGCGGGAGGCTTGGTCCGAGATCTACAAACCTAAAACCGCGGTCTTTATCTTAGGCGACGATTGTTGTACCCTAGCCCTCGGGAGACGCGAAACACTATCGTGCGGCGCACGAGACCGGACCGATAAGCGTTGGGCAAGTCGTCCATACCGTCGGTTGTGGCCGGCAAAAGGTGCAAGTTAGCATTGCAAACATCTTGCACTGGGTTGAAGACGTAAAAACGGCCAACAATGTATTGCGCATTGCAACTTTTGTAGTCCCAGAGTCGGTGGCGACGTGGCCCGCGCTCTACATTGTGATTCCATTTCGCGCCGCTTTGGTCCTCGAGCCGCCTTCATTGCTCATTTCTATATCAAGTCCCACAAGGTGAATCTGAGCTTCTTCAAGCGAGGTTTGCTGGTGGATTTTGGTCAGTAGAGAGACCTAGGGCGCAGGAGACATTTGTACGTTTGTACTTACTTTGTTTTTCTAGTATTCGCAGCCGGTACAAGCTCCGCTGTTGTTTACTGTCGCGCTTAAAATGTCTTCGGCTGCCAATTTTGCTCCGATATCGCCCAGAGATGACGACGACGACATTATTTCAGAAGCTGTGCCACTTATCAGCGAAGCAGTACGCGAACATGCTATCAAAGACGTCGAGGCACTGTCGCCTTCAGACGAGGAGGAACTGATTGACGAGGTCGAGGAGGAAGAGTTAAGTACTCGTGCACTCGTCATCGTATTTGTGTCTCTCTACTTTGGTATTTTCTTGTCAGCGCTCGATGGTACTATCGTGGCTACTTTGCTGGCACATATTGCGTCAGAGTTTGATGAGTTTCGGTCGGTTTCGTGGATTGCCACCGGCTATATGATTTCAGTTGCTGCTCTGCAGCCAATTTATGGAAAAATCTCAGTATGTCGCGTTGACATCAACACACCGTCAGTCGCAATTTGCTAACAGTTGTTTAGGATATTTACGGTCGTAAGCCACTGCTACTGATTAGTAACTGTCTATTTGGCATTGGTTCTATTCTGTGCGGTGTTGCGCCCACCATGGGTTTCCTCATCTTTGCCCGTGTCATTGCCGGTGCTGGCGGTGCCGGTCTGTGGACCCTCACTTCAATCACACTCAGTGATATTGTGCCTCTTCGCACACGTGGTGTTTTACAAGGAATTGGAAGTGCTTTGTATGGATCAGGTGCTGCGCTCGGTGGTGTCGTTGGTGGTATTATGGCCGATACTGTCGGTTGGAGATGGGCATTCTTGGCCCAGGGTCCTATCATTCTGTTTTCCATCTTGGCTATTCAATTGAATTTAAATCTCAAGCGTAAAGAGGCCCGCGATGGAAGCAAGCTTAAAAGAATTGATTTTGCCGGTGCTGGTACATTGGTCGCTACCCTTGTTCTTTTCTTATATGGAACTAGTATTGGTGGTAATTACGCTCCGTGGTCGTCACCTGTTGTCATTGGCTCGCTTCTCCTATCTGTCGTGGTGCTTTGTGCATTTGTGTATGTTGAACTTTATGTTGCAGTTGAGCCAATTATCACTCTGCAGCTGCTGAAGAACAAAACTGTGCTTATGTCATCCATAACTTCGTCGCTGATGAATTTTATCTACTACTGCCACATTTACTATACTCCACTGTACCTCATTACCGTGCAGGGCGAGTCACCAACAAGCTCAGGTTCTGTTCTTATTCCTCACTTTTTTGGTAGTGGATTGGGTGCGGTCATAACTGGATGGTACATGCGATGGTCAGGTCGTTACAAGCCAATCAACGCGATTGGTGTCAGCGCGATGGTCCTTGGTGCCGCTCCACTCATTTTTGTTGGACTTGATACTTCACGCATATTCCTTGTTCCTCCATTGTTTGTTGCTGGATTTGGATTTGGCTGCATGCTGACGACTACATTGGTTGCGCTTGTTGCATCTGTTAGCAGAGAGGAACAAGCTGTCGCTACATCTATCCAGGCGGCTTTGAAGGGTGTTGGATCTACTCTCGGTGTGTCAATTGCCTCCTCTATTTACCAAAATGTGGTTGGTGACATGCTGGAAGAGGCCATTACTGGTCCAGGTGCCGCTGAGCTGATCGTGAAGATCAAGGACTCGGTTGATTACATCAAGACACTGAGCCCAGAGATTCAACAGCTGGTTATTGACTGTTACCTTGTCGGCATTAAGGCAGTATACATTGCTGCATTGTTTTTTAGTGTTGTGTGCTTCATTTGCGCGTTAAACATGAAGGAGCATATTCTGCATTCGAGCATGGGGAGGCATTAGGGATCTGGCCACCACTATTGACATGTGGGACTGGGCCTGGCCTAGTAATAAAAGTATAGGGTTTTTGTATGTATGTAGTTGTTGGATGTAAGCTACCATAACAGCATGAGTCAATATAATTTCGCTTAAAGGCTCATTGAAGAATGTTGTATTATAAATCGGGCATGACCATCAGGCGTCATTCTAATCTTAAGTTTATAATGATCGATGGGTCAGGGGGCCTTAGGTTTTCAGGTTCCGGAGACATCAGTTGATCGCATATACGTAGCGTTCTTCCCTTAAAATTTCGTATGTGATCAGGTCGCACACGAGTCGAATTCCAAAGACCTAGGAGATTATATTGCGACTTTTGAAATAATGGATAGTCTTAGCAATAATCAGGTTGAGCAGTTGCAGCAGTTCATTAGCATAACGAATTGGGCTGAGAATGACATCGAAGGCGCGATCCAGATGCTGGATGTTTGTTCATGGAGTTTAGAGGTATATCCGGTTATTCTTTACGTTATGAATTTACGTATGCTAAGATTAATAGCTAGCAATTACGCGCTACTACGATGAAGGACCATTAAGACCAAATCCGCATGAGCCTCCTCCACGATCAGAGACTCCACCACCAGCAGTAGCGCCGAGGATAACGACACCGAATCCACGTACCATTACCCCACAACCATCATTACTTACGTCTGCATTAACCTCAATCATTTTTTTCCCGATTACAATTATCTCGAAAATAGCACATGGAACATTCAATCTGTTTGTGATGCTATTCCCGTTCCTACCACGACTGACCGGAATATACCCATCTAATATGGGCGCAGCTCGAACACAACGGCGAAGTGTTAATCCTCGTGATACGGCAGCCAGGTTTATACGGGACTTTGAGGAAGAGGTAGGTCAGAATGACGTGCTTCCTTTTTTTCAAGGCGGATACACACAGGCTCTCGATCAAGCCAAACGCGAGCTTCGGTTTCTGATCGTGTTGCTCCAAAGCGATGAGCATGATGACACATCGCGATTCAACAAAGAGGTGTTGTCAAATCCAGATATAGTTGGATTTATTACAGAACACAATATTTTAATATGGGGTGCAAATGTAAAGGAGAGCGAGGGTTATCAAGGTAGGTGATAATAAGTCTTTTATGTTCGAGAGGTTAGGTCTAATTGATAGTCTCGAATGCATTGACATGCACCAAATACCCATTTATGGCACTTATTGGTTACACTAAAGGTACTGCCAGTCATGGTGCTGCCATGTCAATTCACGCACGGTTACAAGGTTACATGACTCCTGCATCACTGTTGGCAAACTTGACGACCGTGGTCTCGAGGCATGAGCCCACATTAGTGGCAATCCGGAGTGAGAGAGCCGAACAGGAATCAGCAAGACAGTTACGAGCCCAACAAGATTCTGCATACGAGGCGTCATTAGAAGCCGATCGCCGACGCGAACGAGAACGAGAGGAACAAGAACAGCGAGAACGCGATCGTCTTGCAGAACTCGAGCGCATCGAACAAGAGAAGGAAGAACTTGCCACCCGTAAGGAGCAATACCGGCGATGGAAAGCACAAGATTTAAAATCAAAGTTCATCGAAACCGGAAAGACTACATCGGAGAAAGTTGCCCGGATCAGTATCAGGCTTACATCTGGACAACGAATCGTGGTGCGGTTCCTCGCTGATGCTACTGTAGACGATGTATATGCATTTGTGGATGTTTACGAAATTTTATTTCCTGAGCAAGAGGAGTCCTCGAGTGGTTTGGCTCGTACTTTAGCAGATTCGACCAACAACACATCAGATGAGGATGATGCAGTGTCAATAAAAGTGGTCGGTAAACCAGAAAATTATACACACGAATACAAGTTCAATCTTGTATCTCCTATGCCGCGTTATTTATTGCCCGCAGATCCAGCGAAGTTTGTCAAAGATGAGAAGACATTATGGCCAAACGGAAATTTGATTGTAGAGGAAATGGAGGAATATGACGACGACGAGGAATAGGCATTGTAGAGTACATTAAGTTTAATGCATTTTAATTCTTTTTTTTTTGTCTTTTCAATACAATAGGTGACCACTGTGACTATATTAAGCAGCAGATGAAACATTTACAACAAAGAACTGATCCTTCCCACGCCCATCAATGAGAACCAAGAAGAATCATTACATAAGATGATAGAATAGCAGATCACATGAATCAGAAACAAACTCAGTCTGTATAGAAAGAAAAAAAAATTAAGTTAAGAGCAAATAGTTAGGAACATTTATACAAAGAAGAGGGGGGAGGTACATCGGAACGACCACGTACATGCAAATTAGTAACTGAAATTAAATTCGAAAAGCAAAAAAAAAAAAAGAAAAACATAGCGGTATTGAAGATCAAGCGTAAACATAAAACCAACAACCAACGACAAGTCTTTTAAGCCAAAGACAACTGAAACTTTTGTTGCTCACGCGCCCATTTGGCGGTCTCTTTGACGGCTGCAGAGAATGTCTGATCAGCACGCGCCCGACGAACTAAATCGGCAATCCAATCTTCTCTGAAGAATTCCTTGACTTCGCCATTTCTGTAGATCTCGGAAATATCTCCAATCAAGCCGACCATTGTTCTCACAACTGACTCAGATTTGATCATGCTCTGACTTGAGTGTACCAGAGACAAAAAGCCAAAGATAGACTGAATATAAGGTTGCAGGACAGCCGGCTTCTCACGCATACCTTGAACAATACCAGCGTAAGCATCTAAGATAGCTTCTCGTAACTGGTAAATATATTCAATAATATCATATGACGTGTCATTATCTTTGCGCAAGCTCGATGCTTGCGTAAGCACTTGCATAACAAGAACCAAATACTTTTCAAACTGAGCACCAATAGCCGTTGCCAGGTCACCAAAGCACGACAAAATGCTGACCTTAACATCCCGACGAACAGCGGCGTTCTGCAAAATCTCTAAAAAGACTGACATGAACGCATCGCAGTAAGGTGCAATCTTTAGTCCAAGCGCAACTGCTAAATCAGCAACCAGACCAACAGCAGTGTTGCATGTTGGCGACTCTGGATCGCCGAGCGCAGACAATAAGGGCTTCAGGAATGGCTCAAGGTAGACATCAAAGTTCTCGTGCACAGCACCAGCCACTGCACTTATACACAAGAAAACATCCTCTTCGACCAGAGAGTTAGGCAACTTCTCATTAAGCATTTGAAGCAGCAGGGTCATGAGCTTGTCAGCGGATGCGCGATCACTTGGGTTGACCCGTCGAACAATATTTGTGAGAACTGACAACAAACTGATCTGGAGCTCTTCTAAGTTTGCTCGGTCATCCATTCCAACAAGCTGTGATTGCAATGTCATTGATTCTTCAAGTCTACCAATGATGATCTTTGATAACTCATTGACAACAGGCAGCTTGTCATTAGCACAGTAAGCCACCAAGACACCCAGTGCTTCGTAAGCTGATGTCCGGGAAGAATTTTCGTTATCTGGTCGAGCACTGGCATTAACTAGCGCCTGAAATAAACTCTCATAATAAGGTGAGATTGGTGTCGTGTCACTGAATGCACCTTCTTGACCGAGTTGTTCTGTCAAGTTGATAATTGTCCAGCAGCAGTTAGTCATTACCTTTGGATGGTCAAGCAGTCCAGCCAAAAGAGCGGTCATGATTTGTGGCAAGTGCTGGTTAGTATCAATACCCTCAATCACAAGATCAGAAATACGGCCAAGACACCAAGCAACAGTATCTTTGACTTGAAGTACAGAATCACCCATGAGCGCCAATATCGGCCCTAAGGCTTGGCCAATAACAGTTGCGAGTGTGGCGTGATCCGGACCATCAAGAATTGAACCAAATGCCATAACAGCAGCTTCGCGCTTTCTCCAATCAGGCTGTTGAATGTTGATCTCTACAAACTGCAACGTCAAATTGATAACGGCTCCACCGGTATCCTCGGCAAACAGTTGCAAACAAGAAGCAGCTGCCATTGCGACATTCCATTCATCATCATCTGAATCTTCTTCTTGCCGAGTCAGAAGTTCCAACAAAGTAGGAAGAACCTCATTGATTGCATATCTCGCAAAATCAAAGCTTTCTCGTCGGGGGGCCGAAAGGTCATTTTCGTCATAATCAACCTGCAATGCGATGCCCAACTCTTCTTCACAGACTGTACTCCAGAACTCTACGGCCATACAGGCAACATCTTCGTTAGAGTTCTTCATTCCTTCAACAGTAAGCCCGTAAAGTGCTTGTTCCATGTATAGACGCATGTATGGGTAGTACAAGCTCATAATTCTTGCTAGTGCACCAAAGGCTGAAGCCTTGAGCTTGACATCGTCTGCTTGTGTAGCTTCACACACCACCTGCATAATGTAATTTCGTTCGCCTTCGCGTTCAAAGTTTCCGCGGATGAAATCTAGCGAGTTGACCAGTGCGTTCACGGCAGTCTGTCGTACTATGATTGACTCCTCCTCCTTTCGAGCACCTTGAACAATAGCAGTCAAGATACCATTAGCTTGTGCGACAACACCGTTGTTTCCAGGATCAGCAGTCTCGCAAATATAACCAATAGCTAATAGCGAAGCACGTTTGATGTATACTGGTTTTTCTGGCTTAGTGTTCTCGACCAAGACGTTCATAAGGTCGGGCCATTCATCTCTGGGTAACTCAATGTCTGCAATGGCGGCGACTAGCTGAGCGGCAGAACCAGCAACTCTGTCATCCTGAGATAGCAATGCGCTCAATGCCTATATTGTCAGTATGAACTCCACATTTGTCACATGCTCGACTTACCGTGTGCTTGATCTGATTCTTAGCTTCGATTTCTAATTGCACCCAACGCTCGCCTTGCGCCATTTTGGTCTTGACATCCTATAAGACAATATAAGCAACAATCTCATAAAAACATTCGCCCCTAAACTGGGGTTCATCACGTCGGATCACTTACTTTAGCGGATAGCTCATTTTTTAACGCAATACCGGCGAGCATGCGCACTTCGGTTCTCTGGCCCTCATTTGCAAGAGCGCTCGTCAGCATACCAAGATATGGTTTCTAAAACATGTTAGTCGAATGCACCTTGTAGAGAATAAGTCCACCATGGCGGCCGTCCACTGAGCTACCAATTTACGCTTATGACTCCACCACAGAAGCTGATTGCGCGCTGCTACTTACAAAGTTCTCCTTTGAAAAGGCCTCAAGCTGGGCCTCTGCCTGCTGCCGAGCATTTTGGTCTATTTCATTAGCATTCTGTAAACTGCAAGGCCACTTGGCTAGGCAAACTGGTAAATGACGTACCGGTGCTGAGAATCGCGGTCTCAAGAATCGCCGAGAAGTCCATTTTGTTCAATGATATAAAGGGAATCAGCGACACAGCACAACAGGTCTAGATTCTCAAGGCAATTATTCTCGTGAATCTGCTGGATGCGCAAGCTTGCTTGCAAGTGACCCGTCCGCTGCAGTTTCGTCGCTGTGTCGTGTGGGTTCGCGACGTTCTTTTCGCACTGTAAAAACACAGCCTGTGTTTTTCCCATATGTAAACAAGGGCCAGGGCTTGCGTAAGTGTCGCAGCCGCGCGGCTACAGCCGGGTAAACTTTACCCTCGGGCTTGAGAGTAGCACTTTGAAACGATGAGAACTATAAATACAAAGCATTTGAGATTTTGATTGCTATAAGTTACTGTAATTGTAAGTGTTACAGAAAGATGCTTTTTTCTTCACTGTGTAGAAACCTGTTGTTTTGATTAGGACTAACTCGGTCGATAGGAAAGCGCAGCGCGTTACCGAAAGAGCATCACCAACAGAAGCCTACGTTGGAACCGACAATAATTTAGACACAGACACTTACGTGATTTGCAGAGATGAGTTTTCAACAAGAAGGAAACAGACAAGGTGGCAGAGGTGGCTACAGAGGCGGACGTCAACACAATCAGCAACAGCACGACCGACCGAAGAAAGAAGCAATTCTTGATCTGGCGAAATATCAAGATAGAGAAGTGCGAGTTAAGTTTTCAGGAGGACGAGAAGGTTAGCTATAAGTCAATGATACAAACTCAAGGATGGCGTGCTAAATGTATAGTAACTGGTATTCTGAAAGGCTACGACCAGCTGATGAACTTGGTGTTAGATGACGTTGTGGAGCATTTAAGAGGTATGGACCACAGAATAGTTTTTAGAGCGCATTCTAATAACGTAGGAGAGATTGGAGAAGATGGAAAACCAGATGATCAAACTAGATCACTTGGTCTGGTAGTCGTGCGAGGACCGTTGCTACTACTCATCTCACCTGTGGATGGAAGTGAAGAAATTGCGAATCCTTTTGTTGCACAGGAAGAACCAGCCATTTGAACTAATAACGGTTATTATAGGACGTGTTTGTACAATAGGTTTGGCCATGTATATATACAGTTTAAAGATATCTTCGTGCTTTGGTATATTTTTTTTCTCGCATCATGTTTATTAGTTTGCTTTCGAGTTGTATTAGTACAGTAGTAGTTTTCAAACACCGCCCGAACTTTTGATGTATCCAAAACCCATTAAAGAAAACAATACGCCTATTAATTTGTAGACTTACTTAAATCGTGGAATGCCTTGTCCACGCAATTCTTGAGCTCTTTATACGAGACAATCAGCGAACTTTGCTCGTCGCGTGACACAAGCATGATTTTTTCATCTATACCAGCATCAAGCTTATTCAAGCATCGCAATACATGGCCAAGATCAACCATGGGATTACCTTGGTCATCAACAGCGTGAAATACAAAGTCTCGGAATAATTTGAGCAAGTAGCGGTCGCCTGTTTCTGACCACGTGCTATCGTGCTCATATTCCGGACGCTCGTTGATAAATCCAAGCTTAGTGAGCAGTCTGACCAGCCTCGCGTTTTCCAGTTCACCTGTAAGCTCACGTTCAAGTTGATCAGCCTGATGTAATGAGGCATCGAAGTCATGCTGAAGATACGGTGCAATACTGCGCATAAACGCGTCAATGTTGATAGTACCCCCTTCGGCTGCCTTTGGCGTTAGCAGGTCAACAATGGCATTTTTGAAATCAACAGAATATTGTCTTGTAACAATCTCTAATGCTCTGTTGATTGAAGGCGGAGATGGGTTTGCGACACTGATCAAGCTCATGTTACTTGCTATACTCAAAATCAGTCGTCCAAGATTGTAAAGATCCTGCGCTTGGTGGGCAGGCAATGCTGTATTACGTGCCTTGAAATCAGCTGAGCCATCGATAACATCAGCGACACCAACACAACTTAAGCGGACTCTCATCTTCGACGTCAAAATTACCTTGGTGGGATCCAACACTCGAGCCGCCAAATTGGCCGCATGAATTGATCTCAGTGCAGATGCAAGCTGGGTCATATAACTCCACAAAACTTGTTCTGGCACAGCTGGTGCGTCACTCTTCACTGGAACATATCGCGCATTCGGTCCGAAATGTGTATCGTACAATGTGCTTGACAGCGGGTGATATTCGTACACGAACATAATAGACTTGTCGCCAAAATGATGGGCGGTAAACGCTTCATACAGTGCCACAACATTGGCACTAGTCACTCGTTTCCATTGATCTGCTATGAGAATTGCCCTGTCGTCCTGCAGCTTAAAACCTTCAAGTCTGCGTAGCGCAGCCGGTGCGCCGTCTTTTTCACTAAATGCCTTGTACAGTGATGTAGTGTATCCAAATACTCTATTGCTCTTTTCCAATGATTTGTCAAGCGGGACCAGTGAATAATAATCTCCAACTATCTCAGGAAGATTTGACCCTAAACCATTAACACTTCGCTTTTGAATTGAAGTTGCTAGACATACCAGGTAACGTTTGAGCTGTTGCTTCTGCCTTCCTTTGCAATTCCTCACGCAAATTATCTGACACAAAAAACATATTTGCCGTCTTCTGATATGGCAAGAGCCGTATAGGATGAGGCGGTAAAGGCGCATATAGATGATATTGCAACTAATAATTAATAAGGTCCCCAGCATAATAGTCAATATAAACATACCGGTTGAAAGTGAGTAGTCTGTGCTCCTTGGAAATACATGTCTTGTGTCGGCTGTTGATATGCATTCATGTGGGAATAATCAAACGATGGTGTAGGTAGTGGTGACTGGTCGACTGACATTGGAGTTGTCTGATGGATATTATTGTAGCTCTGAGGAATGAAAGGCTGTGCATTTACAACAGACTTTGGCGGCTGATATTGATCTGAATTTGCGCTTGGTGTCATCTTCGCATACGACGCATATCCGTTAATCGCACTCTGATCTTGGGGAACAGCGGTAGCTGCATCTATATGATTAGCTTCTGATAAAAAAATCGAGACTCTATTTCCGTTGACATACTTCTAGGCACAAAAACAGGTACATCGGCATTGTGAGATGTAAAAACTGGCGTTGAAGAAGCACTTCGGACCGGTTGTGCGATGGTTCCAGGCTGGAATGAAGGTGAATCTACATTCAAGCGTCTTCGAGCACTGTCAAAGAGATATCGTGAGTAATAATACTCTACCGGATAGTAGAAAGCATAGTTCATAGTGATCTATACTTCTCGCTTCGCAATATAGAGACTTACTCAGGTTTGTTTGGAGATGAAGATACAGCTGCTGCCGCTTTATTTCCAGGCTGAATATATGGTCAGTTAAGGTGCACGCGATGTTGATGGGCGCAGGCCAGAATGCACAATCAGCTTACCGTGTCATGTCTGAAGATACAGCCCGAGTCCTGATACTTGCAATAACCATGAATTAAAATATTCCGGCACAGAGTTTGTGACTGCCTGCTGGGATTTATTGTTGGTGGTAGGTTTTCTATAAAATATTAACCATCGCTGGTTCATCAATTCTTAAGTTATTAACTAACACAACACGTACCACTTTTAGACGTCATGCTCAGTCCAATTAAAAGTTTAGCTTTGCATTAAACTTGCTGACTGCTGGTCTGACTCGCTGCTTAAAACAAGCTTAATTTAACGTGATGGCGAACTCTGTGATGATCGCACAATAGGGAATATTTCGCGATTAGATGGCAACAAGTAGATTGCAAGTAAATCTCAACTGTCCACGTGCATCCATGCAACAGCCAGTCCAGCCGATCCTCAGTTCCTGATGAATTGCTGTCTCATATGCTCATATGTTACGTAGACGTCTTTCTCGTAGGTACTCCAGATATCAAAATGCGCATCGACGAGAGCTGATAATGAGGGCCAGGGTGGGGGTCTGTATTTTGCTGTAAACAAAAGTGCGACGCGTTGAGCGCGACTTGGATGATGCTGGCATGTATAAACTTGATTAACTGAAGATAGGAGACAAGGCTTGGTGAAATGGTCGAGGATGAGTCGACAATGCCGGCGTCGTTTAAAGTGCTGAGCGAGAAGACGCTTCCTGGCAAGGTGCTGCCGTCGTTGATAACATGGTGTCCGACAATGGATCTGCTCACATTCATGCCGGATCTAAAGTCGCTATGGCTGTATAGGATGAGTGGGCAGTTAGTTTGGAAGCTTGGAGCACGAGAATTGCATGCTGATGTTCAGAGTATAATGTGGAAGCCCGACGGTAAGCATCTTGAGTTTGTAATAGCTGAATAAATGGTGGTTAATTGAATAGGTAAGATGCTAGCTCTTGCTTGCGCAGACAGCATGATCCGGGTATGCGACGTGAATAACGGGCGAATGGTGTATACAATTGAAGTTAATGCAGCGATTACGTTTCTGGATTGGGTGCAGGAGAGTGCGAATGCGGTACAAGCGAGAAATTCTGGACCGCTGGATAATTTACTTGAAGTTGATGCCACTACCAAAATGCCGAGATTAAGTCCGTTATCAACATCTTCATCACCAGAGAGCATGTTTGCGTCGAAAAGTGTATTGGATAGTATGATTAACGACGTAGTTCATTCGATATATACGCCAATTGATATTTTAAGTGTTGGAAGCGTGGAGTCACAATTATATCATAACGTATTCGGCCAATTCTGCGTCTCAAAATTTTACCTTCCAAAGCTACACACAAAAGCGATTGCACATGTTGTTTCACCAGACTTGTCATTGCACGGGTATGTTTCTTATGATCTTGACAGTCGACAATTGTCACTAGTTCCGATGCGAGTGCATTTCATACGGCGGTTTGGGAATGACTTGACGTTGATATCATCTACATCGGCTAAAATCGACGCTTTGGTGGTGTATATCCGGGATACACTGGATGATATTCAGAATGAATGGAAAGGAATGGAAAAGACGACATTGTCAATGATTGGTTCGCTTAAGGACTTGAATGACGATGAATCCGGGACGACTCCGGAGTTAAGATTATTTCATTTGCTCATGACCGGTGTGCCAGACATGAAGTTACAAGGATGGTTAAGTGACAAAAGTTTTGACAGAGCTACACGAAGCTGGCGTAAAACATCTAGTACTGCGTACGAGAATATCCGAAAGCTTGTAATTGAACACCTTATTCCTGCCTGTGAACGAGCGATGGTTCTTCTATCAAGACTAAGGGGGTTAGCTCGGTGGCGTGAACGAGGAGCCTATCTTGGTTTAAATCCCGATTCATTTACGAAGATTTTGACGCAGGTTTCGTTGATCATAAGTCGCGCCCATGCTTTAGTATGGGAGGCCAATAAGGAGTACGGACTATTCCAGCAGTTTATACAATGGCTCAAATTTGTTGCCGATGAAATATCTAATCCAGATGGAGCGCAGTCTGACGAATCACCAGTGATTGAGACTAGTAAAGTTGCCGAGTTTATATCCGACATGTTGTCGACGTCTACAATTGCAAAGTACTACCTCCAGACCGAGCCGAACTCAAATTTGAATTTACTCTACGACTCGGTTTGTAAATTGTCAACACGGGCGTTTGCAGATTCAGCTTCTACTCTCAAGAACCATGTTGTGTGTGGTGACGCGGTGCCATTAATGACGAATTTGGATGACATCGACCAAGCATTGGTGCGAATGCAGATTGTCGAAAAAGAGGAAAATTTGGTTTTGACAGTTGCAGTATTATCACGACCAAACGAAGATTGTAAGTGACATACCTTGTAGGAGGATAAAGGGTTACTAATGATAGTGAATTTAATGCGATTCGCAGTTTCGACAGTGCCATCAGAACTGCTTCTAGACAACATCAAAGTGATGCGAATTGCAACATCACAGTATAATACTATAGCACTAGATTTCATGAATTCAGACAAGATCATCCTGCTTGCAAGACCAACAGGGTCAGAAGCGAAGATTCTGACGCTACCAATTGACGACATCACATTCGCGACATCAGGTAAAATCATGGCAATAGGGGGACAGGCTCTAACGCATTCTGCAGTTACAATTGCACCAGTACAGATGCGAAAAATGACGAGTGAGTTTATACCTGATGCAATGGCGATTAATCCACGAGTGGGTCGTCGAGTAGGCGTAGTACTCGCGAGCGACAGGCAACGGTTCAGGGTATTCGATCTAGACGAGGATGAGGATGAGGATGAGGATAATATGGTGGATGATAATATGTGGTAATAGAAACGATGTTGCATGTATATAGACTGTATTTTTAATGTACATATATTTTTATTGTTCTGTTAGGTGTCGGCGTGTGAAGAGCCGATACCGGGATGGGACCGCGGTCCGATATCGGGTGCGGGAGCGAAGTCGGAGTTCGCGCTTGAGATTTTCAAACTTATATCGACTCATCAATTTCCTCAGTACCGGTTCATCTAACAAGATTATCCACGAATTTTTGTTGTTTTGTTTCAGATGTGCGCAAAGAAAGTTATTTTACTTCCAGGAGATCACTGTGGTCAAGAAGTTGTCGCGGAAGCAAAGAAGATATTTGACGTGATCAACCAGATCAATCCGGGTTCGATCGAGTTGGAAGAACATCTGATTGGAGGTGCTGCGATCGATGCTACAGGCGAGCCATTACCTGACGTTACACTTGAAGCCGCTAAGAAGTCGAATGCAGTGTTGCTGGGTGCGGTTGGTGGACCAAAATGGGGGACAAACACTGTCAGACCTGAGCTTGGATTACTCAAGATCCGTAAGGAACTCAATCTCTACGCGAACTTGAGACCGTGTAATTTTGCATCTGAATCTTTGTTGAAGTATTCTCCTTTGAAAGAGGAGATTGTAAAAGGTACTGATTTTGTGGTTGTTCGTGAATTGGTTGGTGGGATTTACTTTGGTGATCGGAAGGAAGATGATGGTGATGGGGTTGCGTCTGATACTGAGATTTATTCAGTTCCTGAAATCGAAAGAATTACTAGAATGGCAGCATATTTAGCACTTCAATCTGAACCGCCGCTTCCGATTTGGTCGTTAGATAAGGCTAATGTGCTTGCGTCATCTAGACTTTGGCGTAAAACTACTGAGCGAGTTATTAAAGACGAATTCCCAAAGTTGAAACTTCAACACCAGTTAATCGATTCTGCTGCAATGATCTTGGTCAAGTCGCCTACAGTTTTGAATGGAGTTATTCTTACTAATAACATGTTTGGTGATATTATTTCTGATGAAGCAAGTGTTATTCCAGGATCACTCGGTCTTCCACCTTCAGCGTCATTGTCGTCATTACCAGACAGTAATGAGGCTTTTGGAATGTACGAACCATGCCATGGTTCTGCACCAGATTTGCCGGCAGGAAAAGTTAATCCGATTGCTACTTTACTCTCGGTCGTGCTTATGTTGAGATTGTCGCTTAATATGAAGAAAGAAGCACAGGCTCTTGAAGACGCGGTTCGTAAAGTACTGGACGCAAAGGATATCGGTGGTTTAGATTTGCGCACTGCAGATCTCGGTGGTACCGCCAGTACTTCCGAAATTGGAGACGCTGTTGCAAAGGTTTTCAAGTCGTTACTGTAAAAAAAGAAAAAAGAGGTTTCTATTCATAACCATAAACGCCTAATATATACATGTATAATCACCTTTTTTGTATGATTATCTTATTGTGCTTACACTGGTAAACGCAACACTAGTAAACGGAATCCCATCATCGATCGGATCTGTTGACCTATCAGGTGACAACACCTTGATCCCACGTACATGAGTATCCTTTCCGGTCTGATGATTCTGTAAAATACTGATCCTGACTAAAAATGCCTTAAGATAACCATGAGGTCCAGCTTGAGCAAGTGAGATATCGACCCAGCCAGACGGTTCATCCAGATCCAAAACCAGAACTTCATGTAAATCATGATATCCAGGACCAGCAAACACAGCTATTTTGGAAGGTGTATATGATTCATCCCGGCGATAATCAACATATATACATATCTTTGCAATCTCGACCCGTTTGGCAAAATGAATGTCAATATGATGGGGTTGAGGTGCATCAGATTGCCAGTATTGATCAATTGAGTCTGATAACAATGCGTGGACTCCAAATCCTGGTTTCCATGTAGATAGTTTCCAAGTAGCTTGGCTACCAATATCTTTTAAAGATATATCTGATTCCTCGACCACCTCATCCTCTTCAATGGCACCTTCCTCTTCATCGTCAAAGTTTTGATCTACCGCCTCGGTAGCGACCATTTCTGCATCATCTTCGTCTGATGTATCTTGATATTGTACTTGCGAACCGAACACGTCGCTCATCCTTGAAGTCTTGGATGTATTATGTCAAGAATATTGTCGTCGTGAACTCGATGATCTAATTTGTTTTGGTTGACAATCAGGGGTTACAACGCGCTCGTTGGCGCGAATAGACGATCTTCCATTCAGCATTCCCTTTTTTTTTTTTTTTTTTTTTTTCATGTACTGTATAACTACTGTATCAAAAAATAAAGATTTAATTATAATAATTATTGAGGTTATCTATATGGGCTTATATTAGTTTGTCTTACCCACCAATGTTCTGAACCACTGCCCGAGACATTTCGGAAATGAATGCCGGCCCTATTTATATGTGTCGTAATCTCTAAACTTTGTAAGGCGTCAGATCGATGAGATTGGTATTTGATCGTCAATTATAATGAGAGGAGTTATTATAATTTGAGTAGAAATATAACAATGATATGTAGGTTCATGATGATGACTATCTTAGTACTTGGAAAATCTACTTCAATTTTCAGGTTCAGAGGACCTCATAACTCTTTAGAAAAAAAATAGCTCAACTCTTTCAGTTAGATGCTGGGGCTTGGCTTAGTAGCTTCTACCTGGAAAAAGATACATTTTCTACGATCTACATTTATCACCGAGTATAGTTGAAGCCAGTAAGTTGATATCACAAAACCAGGCCGGTAATCGGACGGAAATGGAGGAATAGACAAGTAAAAATATTGTTCATCTACAAATCTAAAAAAAGAGCAACGTACAAGACAATAAAGATATTACAGGGTGTAAGCGCATTTGAAATAAATTATGAAGATTCGAATAACTATTTAATAATCAATTACATCCGCGGCGTAAAGTTAAGACTAATAGACTTGAACGGTATGCCTCGCTATTCATGTTTTTCCCTTTACAAGTTGACTGCTAACGTTGATGTTATTATTATAAGCTACTAACTATTTTGTTTTTTATATTGAATACAGTATGGGGACTTAACAGTAAATAATTGTATATGATTACGCCGGCGTTAGCACAACCCCCCGCCAACCCGCAAGCCACGTCGGTACCACCCGAGCTTGAACTGAGGAGGGCTACATATATTAGTATGTAATGATCAAACGAATCAGATTTAAACAAAAAAAAAATAAATAAATAATCAAACTTTTGAACCGGGCGGCCAAGGAAGATCCTTTATGTTACAGTTATGTGACTTTGGGGGTGGGGGGGGGAAGAAATGCGTCTGTGGCGTAATTACATTACATATTATTGCGGGTGGCAGGGACTGGAACGCACTTGTAAGGTTAACAGGGAGGGATCATCGTAAAGCATCAACTATAAGAGATGATATAGTTGTATTTACTAAAAAGATAACCAGTTGAACTGTGCTTTGTTCTCAATTACATAGATACTTTGGTTTGGTTGACATCATGTTGAGGTCTAGTCCTCTGGGACGACCAACATCCAGACTTAACCAGAATACTTCCAAACCAAATCTAGCCTCCGTTTATCCCAAATTGGCAATTGAAATGCGGACAAAAGCAAAAACTATTGGTTGACTACAGCAAGCAAGCAAGGTGGGTGGTAAGTGGTTGCTGATGTTGTCGTTTGTTTCTGTCAGAGTGATTTCAAATCGTGAACGGTTTGTCAGGCCACATTTGCATCTTCGACGACGACAGTACGACACTAATGCAAGTGATTCAGGGGGGGGCGGGACAAAAAGGAAAGAGGGCCCTTAATATTGGTTATGGTTTCGCTAATAGTTAGTGAGTGGCGGACCTGGCCGGGGGTTGGTTTCGAGTCTCGACGGGAAATGAGCCAGTGAGTGAGTGACCACAGCGGCTGCAGTTCCTGTTCGCATTGGAGCAGAAGGAGGAGGAATTTTAGTTAAATTAGTTGGTTGCAATGTAAACATACATATAAATCCCCATGATGTATGTACATATTCGCGTAGATGGTCCGAGCAACCCGCAAACTCCAGCAAGACCTGTTCGAGCGATGAGCTTTGGGTGGGCGAGACCACCACCACCACCCACCACCCGCTGCCCGCCTTACGGACCGTGAATCCGCCCAGGTCGATCAATGGTGATTACTGCACTGGTGGAAAGAGGATCAAGATTGAAATGAAACGATATTATATATGTTTTATCAATTAACTAAACTAACTACATAGCAATGCGAACAGGGAATTTATGATGTGCATGTAAGTCAGTCTTCTGGCGATTGGCGGAACCTAACTCCGGCGGGCTGCTGCGCGTGTGGTACATACTGTACCTGTAGATTGGATGTAATGTACGCGCGCGATGGACCCGAGACCAACGAACTCGGTAAGCTACATATGTACCTAAGTTAACGATTCAACCATCATCATCATCATCACCATTAACTAACAAATTATACCTAACAACCAGTCAAAACCAATTTGCTAATATTGTATTGCAAATTATAAATTATTTTTTTGCATCTATTAATCGGCACAGTTGTTTGGTTCCTCTTCCTATTACCAGACACTGAGCATATGACGTCGCGTGTGCGGCGACAAAGAAAGCTTAGATTTGATTCGGAGACAAAATTGGGTGGTTGGTGCCTTGTTCGCGCAACCTTGCTTTGCATTGCCTGGGCAGGAACCATCATCATCCAAAAAGAAAAAAAAAAAAAAAACTCCAAAAACCTCTCCTGCCAAATCTAGCAACGAACTACCTTCCGTCGACTCTTCTTTACTTTTCCAACAACCGTTTTTTCACCCCAATCACACTGCGGTGGTAAATACACATAGAGGTGGAGGGCTAGAGCCCACAAAGACAAGGTTGTACCATACAATTTACAACTGATGCCTCCCTCCCCCGGGGGGTCGCATCGATTGCGTTACTCAGTTACTCAGCCCTAAATTGGGTTGATCATCGATAGTATCCTAAACGCCAGCGATCGAGATCGATGATATTGGTCGCGCTGGCGCATATAATATATATATATATATATGTGTACGTAGATTTCTTTCCTTAACTTGCGCGGGCTGGATTGTCCTTATATACAATATTATATACATACGAATCCTTTTTTTTTAATACTGCTTTTATAAATTGCTGTTATTACAAAATGTCAAACTCAGATATCGTGTCAGCAATTAACACTCTGGTGGTCGCATACCAATTCAAAGCCGGTTCAGTTGACTGGCGTCTGGTCGGTGAAGAACTTGGTGTCGATAAAGACTGTGCTCGGATGCGAGTACAAAGATTATTAAAAAAATGGCCAGCTACAGATATGGAGATTGTGGAAGATAAACTTATGCAGGCTGCTAATGAAACTGCTACTACTCCATTACGAGTTCCGTCTCCGAGAGCGCTGCATCACCCAAAGTCTAACGGGATCTCAAAAAAATCCAACACCACGACGACAACAAATTCGGATTCAAGACGTAGATCGTCTGGAGGATCTATTGCTTCTACCGGTTCACTCACACATCACTACGAACTTCAACAACTCCCCCACCAGGTCTACGATTTATATCAGCAGCATCTACCAGTCCACCATGTACGATCGTCGAGCGTAGCAAACCCGCCATCATTTGATGACCGCTCGTCAAAAGTAATGTCATCATACCAACCTGCTCCGTCTGCTGCTGCATCATTCTACTACTCTCCTGCATCGTCGGCATGTTCGAGGTCACCGGTATCTCCCAGATCTTATTCTCCTACCGCCGCATTACCACCACCATCACTTCCACAACACACACTACCGGTTCCTCAAGTCCAGCTTCCAACGATCAATTCGGTAAACTCACAAGATCAAAAGTCGAACCGAACTACTGACGATGACGATGCTACTTCAGTCGTGAGTGCATCAACAGTTGAAGGCGCAATGATGCTCGAAAAGATGAAAATTGAAACGATATTAGTATAATTTGGGGTTTTTTTTTTTGTTAAATGTCCCGGGGGTGGGCGGTTTAGGAGTTTGGTCTTTCTTTAGCTGGGGTGTATATATGTGTATATTATTTAATGACTTTTGTTTTTTTTTATATGTTTAAAATATACAATAAGAAAACTCAAGTTTTTTTAGAACAACATTTGTTCAGAGTATTGTTTCTTTTTCATATACGCTTTATACTTTATCCATCCAAAGTATCCAGCACCTCCGGCAAGTCCAAGTTTGATCAAGAACCAAATCCATGAAAACAACCATGCAAAGAATCCTCTTGATTTCTTTGGGGTATGATGACGATTGGCAAACGACATTGATTCAGTCCCGCCTGGTTCAGCATGATTTGTCGATGGTGCTTTAAGGAATAATGACCAAACTTCAGCTCCAATCAAATCATGTATTTCCGACAATTCACCGGTCTCGGCGGTAAATCCAAGATATGCAACCGATGGTAATGCCGGTGCAGGTACTTTAAAACATGTTGTCCATTTATTATCATCCTTGAACATCAAGTCAAGTTTCATAAAATCATCCTTCACATATGTCAACTTTGCAAACGCACTTTCAACTGACGGGTTATGTAACCCTCTGGCTCCGCATCCAGCTAATTCATTGGCCTTTCCATCAGTCTCTCGCTCATACCGGGTTTTACCATCGCCTATCATTGCCATCACATATGGAAACGTAGTGCCGGGCCGATTATTCTTGTATGTATCAAAAAATATACCCAACCCTTCAAAGAAATCAGGTCCGCCAAACACTGGCCCTCCCTCATCACGCTGAGTCGTGATCCACATCGCCATACCATCGCCATATAAATTTCCCTTACCATGGATCTTAAATTCAAACAATACTTCGAAATTTGGTGCCGTCAGCGGTAATCTCGAATACACCCGTCCGGTCTCGGCCGGTCGATCAGCAGTCAACCGGACATATTGATCTGTTCTGATAACAGTATCACCACCAATATCAAACCATCGAGAATGTAATGAATCATCAAGATATGGTGCTTGAAGTGAATGAGTACGAAGAACCGCCCGTCGAACTCCAGATGGGAAATCTTCGTCGTCTGTATATGGTGGTAACGCCAAAACTGACGAAAAAAATATTGTCAGAAAAAGTAATAACCGCATTCTATTGTCAGTGAATAATTTTAATTGAGTTCGTAATAATTTGAATAACGTAGGTTAATTGCATTTGTCATGATATGGATTCGTGGTAACTCCCTGCATCTGCTCGACGCCAAATGTTAATTCTAACAAATCGTTAACCCTAGCCAATAACCCTTACACTTACAACCTAGAATTATTTACACCCCACCCTACAGGCTGACGTTATCCATCACCAACTCTGCGCGGTGGGCAAAATTCATCTATAATGACGTCGTAAAATAATTCAGAAAGTGGTAATGTAACTAATATATTAATGATTTACGTAACTCCCCGATGCTCCACTTGTCCGATACAACCCACTCGTTCGTCGCTGATCATCGTTTACATTTGTGGTGCGTAAGTATAACCCCATGCTGTTGGAACAGTTGAACCGGATACACTTTGTTGGTATTCTCCCTTGACGCCACATTTTCCGAGACAAAGATGTATAGTTGGTAGTTTCAGGTACGTGGTTCAATAGTGACGTCGGAGCAATTTACAGGTTCAATTAGTATTGATATCTGGGAATTGCCGTCATTTGGGCTGTTGTTTCGGATGTGACTTACATTTACGTCACTTGATAGTGTTTTGAGCGGTGAAACTTTGATCTTTGTAGTCTATTAGTTTCCGATTTAGTTTCACAAAACAATCTTATATGATTACCACTCAGTAACAGCAGAATGAAATAAATATGCACTTATGTATGCATGTATTTATATTTACAGAGTACGAATTTAAAAATCATCTAACGACCACTATACGCGACAGTTAATACATAAAACATTCCCCCACAACTAAACCAGATTTACTTACAAGTCCGTCACCTAAATGAGTAGCGACTTCGATTCCAATTCCTTTATTCACAGTCTTGATCTCATCAGTGCTCATAATCAATTTCCCAACCGCTACTGCATGTTCTTTTCCTTCTGCATTTATAGCCACGATTTGACCGGTCGGTATATTTTCTTCCGGAAGTGATGCACCAGCAGATGTTAACCCTGGACACATAATATTTGCACCTGATAAAATGAATTTGATCGCGCCTCGGTCTACTTGTACTGTAGGAAATCGAGACGGATCTAAAGGTTAGAATGCTAAAGAAGACAAATCCGCTGACGCTAATCGTGAATCAGACTTACATTTATGTACAAGTCTTAGTGATGGCACAAATGGATCATCAAAAGATTGAAAAAAAACAATTTCATCATCAATCACATAAATCGATATCCGATCAGTACTAAAATAACGGCATTAGAGCTACATCGAAGTCTTAGTTGCATACCACCCCCGCCCTTACCACTTTAATAAAATCAGCTGTGCCTTTTTTGGAATAATCTCATCGATAACGTCACTTAATAATGGGAATTGATCTACTAATTTGGTTTTGATTGATCGTTGAACTGATGACTTGACATTTGTTTTTGAATTGACGTCGTCCTTTGCTGTAAATCTCAACCTGGGTTAGACTATGATTGAAGAGACATAAAAAATGAATGGTGCTTACTTTTTAAACATTTTTGAATCGTGCTGTTGTACATATCAAATCTAAGCACAAACCCTTTGCGATGCTTGTTGCTGAAAACCACAGCAGCCACAAACCCCTTTAAGTCACACAGCCCTAGACCCTACTAAACCCGTCACTAATATAGCCCCTCCCTCGCCCTTGACCCTTATTTGTGTTTACCCGGCCCTTGTTTTTTTGTTTGGCCAATCAAAACACTGCCAAACCGTGGGATGCAAAGAAAAAAAAACCCACACACGGTGCGTCTCCCGGCAGTAAAGTTACCCTACTCGAACTGGCGCGAGCCCGGGACTCGGGAAAGGCTCTGTTGGAAAAGTCCTCGGGTGCACTTAAATTAGACCTCCCTCAGTAGGCCTTCAAATCCAGCTAAAAGTCAATAGTTGATAGCAATGGTTAACAGATTGTCGGCTGCGTCGCCTGTGTTCAAGCGGCTATCTGCCTCGTTTGTGGTATGTATTGGTGGTGGAAAGTGGTGGTGGTGATTTCGAAGGTAGATGAGTTGCACGGCTTCGGATTGGCTGACGGGATGTGCGATTGGAACACATTACAATTGGAATTTTGGAAACAGATTTTGTCAGGATTTTGAAAGATGTTTTTGCGATAGGAATTTTTGTTTTGTTTGCTTTAGATTTGATGACAATCGGTGGTTATCGTGTTGGAAAAGGGATGACTTATTCACTTGCAAAAGCAGCCTTGTTAGACGGCAGCGATTTGATCAGATCACAGCATCACGCGTCAGAAATCCAACAGTCAATGCCAATTCAACTTATTTACTTTTACATAGCCGACACTTAGGCCAATTGATTTTATTTGAATTTGCTAACTTTATTTAGAGGAACGCTTCGACGAATGCATCTGGTGCATCAGAGGTAGGTTTGGAATACGACAAGTTGGGAGATGTTTATCTAATTCAGCTTAGAATGTCGCTCGTTCAACACGCACTGCAGTTTTTGCATCGGTTGCTACAGCCGGTCTTGCTGCATGGTATGTTCAGCTGTACGGCAACCCAGTCAAGGCAGTGACCGCTGCCGAACACGGTCTCCACCCTACTGAATATCCTTGGCCACATAATGGCTGGCTCGACACCTTTGATCACAAGAGTTTACGTCGAGGATTCCAGGTTTACAAGGAAGTTTGCGCTGCTTGCCACTCGCTCAACTTGGTCGCGTGGCGCTCGCTTGTCGGTGTGACCCATACTGCGGACGAAGTCCGGGCTTTGGCTGAGGAAGTCGAATACGACTCTGAACCCAATGACGAGGGTGAGATCGAGAAACGTCCAGGTAAACTGGCTGATTACATCCCAGCACCATATGCCAATGAACAGGCCGCTCGTGCTGGTAACCAAGGTGCACTCCCACCAGACTTGTCGCTTATCGTCAAGGCTCGTCACGGTGGTTGCGATTATGTGTTCTCATTGTTGACTGGATACCCTGATGAACCACCTGCTGGTGCTGTTGTCGCCTCGGGTCTTAACTACAACCCATATTTCCCCGGTGGTGGTATTGCGATGGCTCGTGTGTTGTTTGATGGTTTGGTCGAGTACGAAGACGGTACCCCAGCTACTACCACCCAGATGGCAAAGGATGTCACTTCGTTTTTGAACTGGGCTGCTGAGCCTGAACATGACGTCAGAAAGAAGACGGGTCTTAAGGTGTTGATAATTACTGGTACTATGTTCTGTATTTCACTTTGGGTTAAGAGATTCAAGTGGACTCCAATCAAGACCAGACAGGTGTTGTACAAGCCTCCTAAGCTCTAAAGCTCTTTAAAAAAAAATTTATTTGATTGAGCCATCATACGGCCTTTTTTGTTTTAAGTTACATGCATTGTTGTTTTTGTTTTATAAATTTATTATTATTATTATTATTATTATTATTAGTTGCCGTTGTGTTACTACCAATCCGATTTGAATGCCTGTCGGAGATGATCTGGGAATACTCTGCCGTTGATAATCGTTTCTTCGACAATCGCTTTAACATGCTTGGGTTCAACTCTACCCATCCAGATTCCATCACCATTGCTTCGGTAAATAATCACATTTCCAGCGTATTTATGTCCACCGACATGAGAAACATAGTAAATCGGTACACCACCTGGTCTGTCGTCAGATGCATCCCGAAGTAAATCATGTTCACGCAAGTGCAGATCGAATTGTTTTTTTAAAATCGGTGCAGTGATACCACATCTCTTATCTCTTGTTTTGTGTGAGCACAAAAGCACAACCGCAAAATTTTGTTTAAGCGATAGTTTGGCTCCATTGAGTTCGATAGGTAACTCATCCTCGGTCGGAATTTTTTTAAACTTGACCAACTCGTCGGTAATATCTTTTGCCACATTTGGTTTAACCCCTTGAGCATAAATCTGAGTAGGCAATATTAACAAATTCGATGACTTATTGCTATCATTCGATGTGAAATAATCAGTCGGAGGCGCAAGTGACGAATTGCTAATGATTGTTCGTCCAGGTGCGTGCGACGGTGTCCAATCATCACCCAATACAGTCGACAAACTTCCTTTCTCTTCATCTAGTCCATGTGCCCAATCCATCTTTCCAGTAGCTACCAACACATGGGCTCGCCATGGTTTAGTAGTCCCCCACAACGGACCATCTCGTTCGATCTTGACGGTTGATGGGAACGTTGAAGTACACTCGCCGCATTCAAAGTCGCATGTGGCTACCGGTAACACTGAATCTGCAGCTGGTCCTGACACGGTAAGACTTTTAAGTCCTTTGACGGCTGATAAAATACCCATATTTACCAAAGTGGACACACCAAACTAAAACCAACCACGGTCTAATACCAGCCAGCCAGAGCCCTCCCCCCCCCCACGAATTTATATACCGGGTGCGTGTAGAAGTTGTTATCGATCACCATCTAATCGCGTCGTCGACCCAGGACTGAAAAATACCGCGGAACACGCACCGCACTGTTCGGAGAAAACTACAAATCGGAATTTATTGCCGCGGGTTCATGTGAGTGGACGGAGTTAAAGACCGCCGCCGCAAACTTCGGCATTGGCCCTAATAACTAACTAACTGCAACACAAAAACACTGTCCCCAATTGTGTAACTCAAGAGTTTTTGATGTTTGTTTCTTATATTGGGCAACTATCAACGAGCGAAAGAGATGTCCTATTCTATCTCTATATTACTCTATATATTGTCAAAAACTACCACCATCCGAAAGCACGCTATTATGCACCTTCCAAAGCTTGCAACTTCACCAACTCATAGTACTTCCCCTTCTTTGCCACCAACTCGGTATGAGTACCTTGCTCAACCACGCGACCTGCCTCGAACACATAAATCACATCTGCATTCTGAATCGTAGACAGTCGGTGAGCGATTGCGATTGTGGTTCTACCCTTGGCAGCCGTATCCAGTGCGGCCTGGACAACTTTTTCAGACTCAGAATCTAGTGCAGACGTAGCTTCGTCCAGCAACAGAATCTTGGGATCACGAATAAGTGCTCTGGCGATAGCAATCCGTTGCTTTTGACCACCGGATAACAAACTTCCTTTAGAACCACATAGAGTATCGTATCCATCTGGGAGCGACATTACAAAGTCATGGATATTTGATTGACGACATACAGCGTACATCTGTTCATCGGTTACGTCGTGACGAGTCCCCAGAAGAATGTTCTCGCGAATTGAGCCAGAGTATAATGTCGGTTCTTGTTGCACCAGTGCAATGTTATCTCTATATGCATTGATATCAAACTTTGAGATATCCTGATCATCGAGCAAAACTTGCCCAGTTAACGGTCTATAAAACTCTTCAATAAGTCCTATCGTTGTGCTCTTGCCACAGCCTGAGGAACCAACAAGTGCAACGTATTGGCCCTTCTTAATCTTCAGATTCAACCCCCTCAAGACAGGTACTTGTGGACGTGTAGGGTATCGGAAATGAACATCACGGAATTCAACATTGCCTTGTACATTTTCTGGAATCGCGCCACCGATTTGATAAACATCAATCTCCGGAACCATTTCAATCATCTTCTTGACATTGGCAGTTGCTGACGAAGCTTTACCCATATCAGGTGCAAACGAGAACAAAATACCTGCTGCTTCAGCCCCAACGATAACCGTAGTATACGTCACATAAAACTGCAACAACGAATATTCATGTTCACGAATAAATGTCGAACCATAATAAAATGCAAGCCCTAACAGGAAATACTGCATTCCCTGAGCAATACCATACCAAAACGCAGACCTGTTCGCCGCACGCTTCGACGTCCGTCCCTGTTCTTCAATAATTGTATGGTAATGTGCCATGACATCAAACTCACGCGTGAGTGTGGATACAGTACGAATTCCTGACGCTGCCTCACATGCATAACTACCTGCTTTCTCGTTCGATTTCTTGGTATAGTTCTGGAATACCGACAATACGTAGAATCGCCAGAATCCTGATGCAATGATAATAGGTAAACATGCGGCACACACCAACGCCATCTTCCAAGCTAATATAAGTGCAAGAATAACACCAGTAATAATAATCATGATCGAATTCATAACTTGTCCAAATGTAGCTCCCGAGAAACCTAAAAAAAAAAATTAGTTAATTCCGGTCATAACCAAAAAAAAAAAAAAAAAAAAAAAAGGCCCTTGCTTACCTTCTACAAATTGAGCATCTTGGGATAACATGCTAGTAAGACTACCAGTTGTATTTTCATCACGATCGAAAAATCCAATATCTTGTCTAAGCATTTGCTTAAAGGTGCGTAACCTGATTCGTCGAACCAATTTCTGCGCTGTATACGCAAAGCATGATAACATCATTACTGAAACAACAAATTCGACCATCGCCAACATAAAAAACAAACCAGAATATAGAGCGATTTGTTGAGTCATGTAGTCGTAGTTCGGAATCATACCGTATGCCTCAATACACTTTCCAAAGAAAATACCCAAAGCATCGTATCCCAGACCAGTAATTGCAGACATGATAGTACCAGCCAAATTTATATTATTCTCTTCAGCTGACATGTGGAACAAAAATGTGACAAGTTCGATGATCGAGTATTTAGAAGGATCAACTTCCTCACGGCATGGTTTTTCAGCAATTGCGATACTCGAAACCGATTTTCCAGTGATGGCTTTCTCAAGTCCAAAAGTCTCATCCTCTTCAAATTCTTGCTCAACAGCCTTCTCAGTTTCCTGGCTCTGTTCAATCTTCTGTGCTTCAACCAGACCATGATATTCACCTTTGAGTTTCAAAAGTTCTTCATGCGTACCTTGCTCGATAATCAAACCTTTACGCATAACCACAATGTTATCAGCATCTTTAATCGTTGACAATCGGTGAGCAATAACAATAGTAGTACGGTTCTTAGAAGCTCTGTCAAGTGCATCTTGAACAATTCCTTCACTCTTGGTATCCAACGCAGAAGTAGCTTCGTCAAGTAGCAAAATCTTTGGATCTGATACGATCGCTCGTGCGATTGCAATTCTTTGCTTTTGACCACCAGACATTAAAAATCCCCGTTCACCTACAGAAGTGTCGAGACCTTCAGGAAATGTATCGATAAATGTCATTGCGTTAGCTTGCTTACATGCCTCGACCACCAGTGCACGTTTTTCTACTTCCGAAGAATTCTCATAAGGAGTACCAATCAACCCATGAGCAATGTTCTCGTAAATAGAGCATCCGAAAAGTGTAGGTTCCTGCGACACCAAAGCAATTTTCTGACGAAGCCAGCGTGTATTCAAATCACGTACATCCACGCCATCAAGCGTTACACTTCCTGCAAGAGGCTGATAAAACCGTTCAAGGAGACCGATGATTGTTGACTTTCCTGATCCAGATGCACCGACTAAGGCAACTGTCTGGCCTGCTTTGATCGAAAGACTGTAGTTATCCAAGATGGTGACGTTTGGTCGGGATGGGTAAATAAATTTAACACCTTTCAGTTCAATGTTGCCGATAACTGTATCCAACTTTCGACCCTTCTCAGAGTACGAATCAATAACAGAATCGCGTTCAATCGTGGCGAATAATTTTCCAGCAGCTGCCATACCGTTGGTAATACTTCTCGCATGTGGCGAAATATTACTCATTGCAAAGGTACTCAACACCATCGCCATCAGCGTTGTAACCACACCAGCAACAGTAGCTTCGTTATTTCGAATTAATCGTCCGCCTTCCCAAAACCCAAGTGCGTCGTCAGAGTATACACCCATCCACATGATACCAGTAACTCCACCTAATGCTATACCAGCTCTTAAAGCCCATCGCTCAGAAACCATAAGATGCTTATCGTATTTCTCGGCAAGTCTATCTTGAATTCCAAAAGCGTGAACGTTGCGGATCGACGACAAGACTTCTTCAGCGACGGAACCAGCGGATGAAGAGCCCTCAAGTGCATGACCGTAGTACTGTGCCATTTTACGAAGCACAAAGAAGTACGACAACAAAACCGTGAGCGCAATCGACATCATGATTGCAGTCAGCTTTGGCGAGCGAATATATCCGATTACAAACGCGGCGACAAACATTGTAGCATTGGATAAGATGAACGAGACCTTTTCAGACATGCCTTCTTGAATCAAAATCGTATCTGACGCAATCCGGACTGTAATTTCTCCTGAACCAAGCTTGTCAAAGTATCCAATATTTTGACGCAAAGTAGCAGCAAGGTAATGTTCTTTGATGCGAGCGGACAAAACTTCGCCACGATCAATGAAAATATAAATACCAAGATAGGAAATCAAAATATCAGCGATTCCAATGTACACCAAATACCTATTATTAGAAAGTCCTATAACATCGCATAACAGGTGGCTTACAAAGTAAGGTTGTTCACACGGTACTGAAACTCGTCTGGGGAGATGTAGTAATTATCGTAAAAGTCCGCGTATGTCGAATTGTATTCGTACATTGTCGAATTAAAATTGTCGTAATATTCTGTATAAGTGCCATTGTTATACTGCGCAACATAGTTGGTAAACGTTTCCGTTACACTGCCAAACACAACAGTCATCAGTGGTCGCATACATCCGTCGGCGACTGAACACAACGTGGACAACACAAGCAGTAGCACATCCACACTGTTGGCATATCTATACAACGAAAAGAACGAGACTGAAACTGGTTTTACTTGAGTTTGCGATCGTAAAATCTCGGCCTCGTTAGGAGGTAAATGGGAATACTCATCTGTAAACCCTTCATCGATCGAAACGTCGAGGAGCTGGCCGGATTCCTTATCAGTGTAACTCGCAGCTGAGGAAGATTTGAGCAACGACGACTTTTCGTCAAAACTACCTGCCGCCGACGTCACCTCGTCTGACATGTTGAGACACGGTCAAAATAGTTATCCCCTCAGTTGAAAAGTGCAGTAGTTCCCTAACTCGATAGCCGGAGGGAGGCCCACAAGCACAGACAGGGCTTGATGACTTTAGATTTGACGGGCGCCTGATAAGCCATGGCACATCGTGCAGCTCTGTGAAGCGTGGTAAGGGTTCGCTAATCGGCTTTTTAGCTATGGGGTGGACCGTGGGGCATTGTCGTGCATGCTGCAGGCCCGAACAACCAGTCACAAAATAATCTTCAAAATGGGAAATCCAGTTAACCAAAGAACGTAGAGTAGAGGACAATAGGAGGTAAATGAAAAACTGGCGATGCAAGCGACCGCAATCGCAGGACACACAAACGATAGTTCATTATAGGTTACAAGTGACCCGTGTGGCCAAGCGTTGGCACAGAAGTTGGCGGAGGAGACCAAACACATGCCTAATTGTCAACCGTACTGGCAGCATATTTTTATGTACGCATTATTACGCTATCGGTTAAATCACCATAGTCTGTAACCAACCGGCTTTGTTACATCCGATAGAATGAGCGCGCGATTGTTACCACAATCCGGGTCGCGATAAAAAGGAATATGCTATGCAGATCTATTTTATTCCTTTAGAATAGCTGACTTTAAATAACCTGGCATATACAGCCAAAATGCTTTCTCTTAAATATCATCAGACCTGCTGAGGGCACTCTTGGCCATGATAGTGTCAATAAGTCCCTGAACAAACAACGACTCGTCCCACGGCATGACCTCGCTCTGGATCTTGCCAGCGGCAATATCGTTGGCCACCGCATCAGCCTCGTAGTAAAGCTGACCTCCAATAACATCAGAGTAGTCAAATTTAGTGTACTTGAAAATCTTCTCAGGTGATCCATCGGCAAATTTGATTCTAAAAGCATTTGGTCGGGAAGACCATCTTCCGGACACGAAGATTGTGCCCTTTGTGCCTTCGATCTTCAAAAACTCTGGCTCACTCTGGGAAATAAGCGAGGTAGTAACGATGGCTTGTCGTCCATCGTCAGGATACCGTAGTATAGCGGATGTGTGGACATCGGCCTTCCAGCGGAACGACGACAGGACTACGATCTCGGGTTTGATCGAGTCGTAGCCGATACCAGTGTCGAGAATCATCTTAGCCCAAGTCAGCGGGTAGCAGCCGCCGTCCATAAAGCAACCACCACCTGGACTGGGTTCAACAAGCTTCTCCACGGGTCTGTATTCGGCAAAGTCAGCGAATACACGGACAATGTCGCCAATTACTTTCTCCTTGTGTATCATGCGCATCAGATCTTGGGTAAGAGGGAAGAAACGAGTCCAGAGACCTATAGTTAGTAAAAGTGCTGATTGCGTGCGGCAAAAACACTCACCCTCCATGAAAAACTTGTTGTTGTTCTTGGCAGTCTCAATCATAAGCTTGAGCTCGTCCACATTCATAGAAATCGGTTTCTCGCAAAGAACGTGCTTGCCATGCTCGAGCGCTTTGATGGTGCATTCGCAATGGAAAGCATGAGGAGTAGCAATATATACAATGTCGACGTTGGGATCGCTGTAAACGCTATCGTACGAGTCGTAGCACGAAGTCTTTTCGTTTGGACAGGACTTTGCAGCAAATGCCTCGGCTTTTGCAATCGATGACGAGCCAACAGCAGCGACAATGTGTTTCGCCTTAGCATCTGATCGCTCGATGACGAGATCAACCACGAATGCATGGGCAATCGCTCCGCAGCCTAAAGAGAAAGAGGTTAATAAAGAAGCTACAATAAGAGGAATAATCTTCAGCAGCACGTACCGACGACACCCCAACGGAGAACAGGAAGCCGAGAAGTCATTTTGTTAGTTCACTGTATCAATTGACTATGCAAAACCGATGTAACAACATTCCCGAGGTGATAATGAACTAAGTATATACGACTGAAGCAGTAACCGGTATGTAACCGCGCCGCTAAACCACCACCACTGGCGATGTCCGGGAACTTGATGTTTTTGCCCCGAATGGACTGGAGCCCCTGATAAGGATTGTCGACAACCCCTGAGTTTTGAACGTCTCGTTTACTTTACATATTGTAACCACAAAAAAAAAGTTACGCGGACAGAATAGAACGAGATCATATGATTTTACATCCTGTGAGAGGAAATGGTGACCTAGGGGATGCTGCTGCTTAGCTCACATAAGGGCACTGGCTGGCTTCAGGATGTTGTCACCACCATATCGCATTCTTCGGCGCTCTCCAAGGTGAAATTTTCTGCATTGGTCAAACCAATTACAATGCAGATCTCGATTTCATGGCACTTTCCAAAATATAATTGTCTTCCAAAATGCGCTTTTAAAGTTGATTGCTTCAAAGGAGGGTGTATCGAAGTTCATAAGCTTTTGCTTTCCCCGGAAGCAGCGATGCCCTTTTAGGGTAACGAGCTTCACACTTTGATGAGATCTAGTTGACTCAGCAAATCGATATATCTAAGAGTAGATTATGCGACGTGTGGTGGCTTGAAGGTGCTTGCTATCTTACCGCAATGCGTCAAAAACGCGTCAACAATGCGACTGGACGCGTGCTGGCTTTCCTTATTGGGATATAGTTATAGTAGATTGTAAATAGTAACCCGTGATTCACATTTGCCGTTTATCCATACAGCTAATACTTATAACCATTTACTCAATGTTTGTAACTAGCCCAGGTCAAAAATTAATTTCCTAATTGACCGAATTTGGAAGAGTTTTAAGGCAACAGTAACGAACAGCAACAAAATCGGATGAAGTCACTCTGGTTTCTAGCTAGTCAGAAAATAGAAGATAATTTATATATTATCAGTGAAATATTGAGTAATAATTTTTTATGTCCCTTCTCATAACCTACTCTTTCTTCTTTTGTTGTGTATACCGGTCCAGTTCAGTTTAATGTTTACATTCTCCGGCCAGGTTGAAAGCCCGATCATATAAAAGGCCCCCTCTACGCCTGCTACTCTCTTCCCGCTTTGCTCTTTTCTTTTCTCTTCTTTAAGCACATTTTAACCCACCAGCACAAGTCTCAGGCTTGAGTTCATACGCGTCATGAGGATGTCTCGCCATACACCAGAGGACGTTGCGGGCAATGTCACGGCGGAGGCCCGCAGGGAGTATCCTACGAGCTTGAGGGAGCATCAGGCGAGGCCA